>JARQST010000557.1:251998-274404 GCA_030142225.1 Pachycephus smyrnensis | reverse complement strand
ATAATTAACAACGTGTATCTTGTATGCATTAAAATTGTTTCTCTCTATGCAACAGTCGTATGTCTCCAACTCGTATTACGGAAAATTAAAAAAACGAAATGCTTTCAATAGTAAGGAAAATTTATAGGGGATATAAAAACAAAAACAACAAAAAATGTGAAACGAATTAACCATAGCGGTCAATCAAATATAGATTAAGTACAATTTAAAAAATCAGTAGATTTGTCCGTCTCATTATATATTTTGTGATGCATTTTCTTTATACGTATTCAAAGCATATGAAAAAATAGCATCATAAATATTGACAAGTCAAATCAACAACATCCAAATAAGTATGTCAATATATAAAAATGTATGAATTTGATTGATGACTTTTTATGTGTAACGACTGTACAATATATCCGCTAAGACAAACGTTTAGTTAATAAAGCGTCATTAAGAAATTAAATAATTGTAAAACATAATCATTTCATTGAGATGACGTCGTGTAACGTAATTTGATAATCACTTCTAAAATCCTCATCTTACTAATTACTGGATATTATGCGTATTCGATAATTTTGATTTCTATTCAGTAATCCATTCCACGACTCTCGTATTGAGAAGAACTAAAAATCTTTTACAAAAAAAATGGGTAGTGATAATTTAAGCATGGAATGTTACGAACTGCGTGTAAGATGGATACGTACCAAAATTCAATCTTACGTTTAAACATAAAAATCGTAATTTGATCACTGATGAAATCAGTCTGTCATGGATTTAAAAAAAGCTTATATTCCTAAACACATACATCATACACATTTTTCGTTTTTTGTTTGGAATTTCAAATGGACAATGCAAAACTAGCAAACAAAATTTTTCCCAAACAATTCGGTCCAGCGGAATATCAATGATCCCCTTTTGGTATTATGGTCCTTGTTGTGATAATTCTGTGAGGTGATACACGTGGTACAAAATGACAAAAATTTTAAGACAACTCGAACGTAATAAAATTATAAAAGTACCTTTCCCACTTTCTTTGCCGAAGTCTCTCCCGATTTGGCAACAAGTCAATTACTTCATATATGTAAAAATATACGAATATCGTCTAAGGATGTAACTGTGCTGCATGTCTTTCGAAAAACGAAATACAAATATTCGAAAACTGATTCTCAATCAATGCGAATCGAACTGCACGACGCGTTTGAAAAATGGATGAAACTTTCGATATTATCAGTTAAAAATCCGTTTCCACGAGCGAATTTACGACCTCATTGAAAAAAAAAACACTCATCAAGTAAACAAACAAATAAAATTTGTTATAAACAATGCGTGAATCTTGAAAGTTTAGTCATTATCGATATTACGATATCTCGTCCTAAATCAACAATGTATCTTTGCTTTACTCATTTGAAGATCCACGAAGTGCCCCAAAGTATCAGTAAGTCGTTTCTTTCTCAAACATCAGAATATTCATCTCTGGCATCACGTAAAAATGTGAAATTATGTTTCTTCTTGTTTGGTTATTGTTTTGCTTAAATTTCCCGCGAATATTCACAATCTACATTATCGGTCCTATTTCCGTAACGAGGACACAATAACCTTGTCGATTCGGAATACATCATCGTAGATGAGGCAAGTCAAAGGTAAACGAATCGTACAGCGAATATTTCAGACATTTCATTTGCAGTATTACGCTAAAACCTGAACTGAATCGTAGTGTTAAATACAAATACATTTGTGCTGGGGATTAAACGATTCATCCTTTTTCTTTTCAAGTTTGAGGTTCAGGTATTCTTGAGTAATTTAGCAAACTTGCCGCATCTACGAGTGTATTTACAATTAAGTACATCGACTGCATCGTGCTGCTACAAACATTTCACGATGTACACACTTATGTATGTGGTTACGAATGTGGTTACTCTTGGAAGGTTCTTTTTTATCATTTATCAATCTGGAATGTCTATTAGACACTATTAGCTAGCGTACGATTAAAAATAATTTCAGTCATTTACATGCACCACGGACACTTCCGAACGTGTGAAAAATTCCGATATACTTTACAGATTTTTTTTCATAGGACGATGTATATGGTAATAAAAAGTTGCGGGATTATTGTAGGAAAAATATGAAAAAAATTAGTAATATGCATGTAGCCCCTGAAAACCATGGAAACAGTTATTATTGAAAAATCATTATTGTCCATCTCAATGCATTATTCTTAGCTTTGACTGATCTTGATTTCTTCTATGATACATTGACACCCCCCCCCCCCCTTTCATAACAAGTACGGAAATAAAGACATTTAATCGTGAATTTACACTCGTTCGGAAAGTCATCTAGGACGAGGTTTCTACAACGAATGAATTAGCTTGCGGGGAAACAAACATCAACAACAATGATTTCCTCAAGTATCAACAACATTAACAATCAGCATCGTAACTTACACCATCGCTTTCATCCTCATTATCGCTGTCAGCGTCATTCATTTCTCGTTTCGTGCCGTAATAATTATAATAATTATCATGATCATCATCTACATTCGTCATCACTGCCATTCATTTTCTTAATGATCGTCATCGTTATTATTATTTTGAATATACAACTACATATTCCTTGTAATTTTGCGGCATTTATATTCTTTCCTGTTTTTCTCCGTTAATGACCGTTAATGAATTAAGACATTCTTGTGCAGGTTTGTGTTCAAAATCCTTGAGAAGTGAATGCGTCATCGCATTGCGTCTTTACAAAGAAAACATATCAACGATTTATCATAAAAAGAATCGTCATTATCAAATAAATCGTCACAAATCTGTATAATCAACAGGTTAAAAAAGAATAATACGTAACGTATCAGTATATGTATATACCGAATGATTTTTTAATAGCATTTAATCGTCTTTAATTGCAAAATCAGAAATAATACTGTTGAAATCATCATGACAAATTGATAATAATTTTGGATTATTCGACAGTTATGTACTTCTCAAACAAAACTTGTATCGTTCCATTTAACGTAACACCACTTCATCATAGTCATCGTGACATACACTATCAGTCACACGTTACACGACCATCATTTAGCGTATCATTGCATTGCCATAATTAAAAACACAAGAAAGATCGGTTAGAATATTTCCAGAGACATAGATAGGTTCCCAATCGGAATTACAATTCTCGTTTGTGTATTATCCCACTATTTATCATATGCACGTGTCTTGTCCTTTTGTTTAAACAATTATGCAATGTCACAAAGTGCGATCGACCGTCAGTGTTTCAATTACATGACGAGTGTGTTCGCATTTTAATTCAATAACACCTACCATACGTATGGCATACTTTCACGTCACTTAAATAGTTTGGTACAAAAATGACAGTGTTCCGTCCTCAAAAATCTGAGCATTTTCAAAAAAAAAGAAACGACAGTCAAGAAAACTTACGAGAAAATTAGCGTTCTTTCGTAATCCTGACGTGTACCGACAAGTTCATTGAAGTATACATATATCTTGCGTTATCCTTTGTATTCTTATTTCTACGAGCACTGAAAGTGTCTCGATAAGAAAAGAAAAAAAAAAATAAACTCAAAAGAAGAATGGAGATAGTTTAATGTTTCTTTCGCAAAACTTAAAGTATGTAAATATGCATGTATCGGTGTGTGTGTATATATATAATGTATATGGCATGAGCATATATGACTGTGTGCATGTATGAATGTACGTATGTGTGCATGTACCTATGCACATACATGGCTCTTCGTGCGTTCAACGGACACTGGATCGCGGGAGAGCGTTTTAGAGGTCAATCCCCACGTGGTAATGACCGAATAAGTGAAATTCATTCGAGTTTAACTTTGTGCGGTGCTTAGGCGTCGGGCCTCGTTAATATGTACGTGGATTATAAATACATGATATAATACAGTAGGATGCGATAACAAGATGCAGCGATGAAGAATTTATTATTACTACAGTCTAATGGTCTGCAGTCGGGTATATGCGGCTTGTGTGCATCCCGTGCGAAAGTCTCGAAACCAGACGGAATTATTGTCGTCGTGGAAATCTGAAATCGATATATAGAGCTTGACTATCACACAAAAAGACGCATTCTCTCATATAAGAAAAATTAAGGAAGTCGCTACTCTCGCTGATATTTCCGCGCATCCGTCGAACGTCACTTTTTAATCGCTACTCGTCTCGCCTTTATAATCGCGACGCAAAGAAATTCTTCGGCAACTTCGACCATCCACGGCAACGGCTTAATAGCGTCGCGATAGTATCCTAAGTTCAGAGGTTAGGTACATCGAACGTTAGGAAAACATAGAGTCTGAAGATTATCTCTGTTAAGAGACACGCGATAAGCAGCTAGTACGAGTTGCGCAATCAATTCTCATTATTGTATTCTTTTTTTTCTTTTTCTTTATAATACATATACCGTAACCCTAAATTAAAGTCTATGCAGATGACTTGCAAGTTTCGAAAATCCGACTAGCCGGAGATATCGCGTTTGTGTAAATATTGTTCTCACTTTTGACATTTTAAATCGTATGTTTTCCTATTTTAAGATGGACCTATTACCGACAACAATGTATCCATTTAATAAATTATCTAAGCCATAAGACATGGTTCACTGTATCTTTCTACCATAGTGCTATCGGCACTCTATGAAGAAAGGTATGAATTTTTTGTTCACGATAATGGCTCTCCCATATGGTACCATATCGTTTGTCACGCGCATCTCCTTCGCGACTGCGTGACGATTCCCTTAGAAGTGATACTTAAAGCTCTTACAACTGTTAGTTACAACACACTTGCGCACAGATAGTAGTAATAGCTGGGGCTTTGGACTAGACGTGATGAGGGTGGAGATGTGACAGTCTACTTGAAGAACTCGATCAGGATTTCATGCTATTCGATTCTTCGGGCCGCCTCTCTGTCCCGACTGTCAGCAGGTTAGAGAATTCCATCTCTAACAATTGCCTTGCCTGAAATAATACATTATTTTGTAGACTCATTCATGATAGTTATATAAACAACAAAGGATAAAACTCCATAATCCTTTATTGTATTAATTTAACTAAATACATACCTGTGTATTTTGCGTCGGAATTTGCAAGGCTAGGGCAAAGCTATTGGCATCGAAACTTTCGTCAAGAGCTATCAGAGCGCCGTGTACCCCAGACTCCAAGAGATTGTTCCCGTATTCCTGAATTACAATAAATTAAATGAAATAAATATTGAAAGACTCCATATCATTTAGCATCTACACTGAAATGGCATTAACTGATTTCTGGAACCAATCGCATTCACGCACCTTCAGGCCGATTGACTGCACCCATCTTATTAGGCGATCGTTGCTCCAAACGAGAACATCGACATTTGCTCCCTCCGCCATTCGCCGTCTCTCTTCTAATTGTTGTCGATCATAGTTTAGTCTTTTTAAGCACGATATTCCGTATTGCAGACTCGTTCTGAAATTACGTTTAATAATTCTTATACACGTAGAAGCAGTGGATTTATACAAAGTATTCGTGAAATACTCAACATCAGAAGATCAATATATTCTAAAATGTTCCAAGATTTCATTACTTCAAATCATTAAGTATTCTATTTATTAAAAATAAATAAGTGAGGTTACCTGTGAAAACTGTCAACCATTCTAAGCTGACCACGAAGATCTTTCTTGGTAAGATGGTCCAACATCCTGGCGTCGACAAGGCACTCCATGAAAGTGGACCTGTACTGAGGCAAACCAAGGCTAGGCAACCAAACATTGCCTATCCATTCGTGGTTCATATCTCCAAAGGCTAAAGTGGTGCGCGACGTCTTTGGTGCGGATGGACTTGTCAAAGAAACCATCTCCTGAATGGCTAGCCTGAGTTTCAGCCGATGTAAAGGATTACTGTTCCCAAAAACAGTATATTGTCTTAGTGCATCATTAAAAAATGTATCACAGACGTTAAATGCAGAAGAGTGAAATAAAGATTACGAGTCATCAGCACGTATCGGATATTGATTTTTTTACTTCAAGATAATAGTCAAACATTGAATTTTTCAAAATTATGATATACAGTCTGATTCTCTCTTTATGACGATTCATTGTATGATACTATTTTTATACTTGTAGCTACCAGTTGCGGTATATGAACATGTTAGAAATATTGACGTATTAACCCTACTAAATACTTACCTAATTCCAATCTCACGTTGTATCTCCGTGTCACTGAGGGCACTCATGATGGCACCACTTTTGACGTTTGCTCGGCAAGCTGCAACGTACCAGGCAGGCATTCCTACCCAGAGTTCCAACCAGGCAACTATCGTGGGTCCGTTCCAAAGAGCGAAAGGCGTTCCAGCCTTCATTGCTTCTGCCAACAGCTCATGCCGCGACGAGTCCAACATGCTACCAAACATACTGGGACTAAAACAACGCCGATATGCCAATTCTTGTGGATATGAAATTCTTAAGAAGTAAATCTTGGAGTAACGTATGCTCTGCATTTTGTTTTACAGCGAAAACCAAAGAACGTTGCTCAATATGAAATATGCCAAATATTTCAGAAAAAAAAAACTATTCGGGTCGTAATCAAATGTCAAATTGCAATAGGCAATTTCATTAAAAGTTAATTTACAGATCTTAATTCCTGGATTGTGAAAACAATAATTACACCTTTCTGAACAACTTTGATAACAAAAAAAATGTCTAAATATTTCCATAAACATACCTTTTCTTTTTCCTGCGGTCAAAGTCACTCTTACCACCGAGTGTTCCAGCCAAGGAAACATTATCCCCATAGTCTGGATCAGCAGGTGTGCTTGCACCACCCATACCCGGAACATCCCCAGGCATCGTGGTATCTTTTCCTTTAATCTACAAAGGAAACAAGACAATAAAATCTCCATAAGTAACTTCACACTCATTAAAATTATTCAATGACAATTAATATGATCAAAAAAGAAGTTTATAAAAATCCCGAAACCAACCAATTTCTGTACCTTGTCCTTTTTGCTGAAGAATCGGCCAAGACTGCTCTTGATGCCCTTCTTCTTTTGCGCAGCTGCAACCGCCGCAGCTGTAGCAGGACTCATGCTCGCTTGCATGTGCAAATGAGAACTCGATAACTGTCCAATGGGTAGTCCGACTCCGCTCAAATTGTTCTTGTGCAAACTGTCCTGGCTGCTGTGGCGTGAGGACAATGGGGAAGGGGGAGTCCCAGAATTGAGAGCGCCGTTGTTATGATGCCCATGTCTGCTGCATGGAGCGCTAATCTAGTTTCTAGTTCTACTCTAGTCGATCGCTACTGCGTTCCTTGCGGCACGCTTGGTCGTACTAAGCTTTTACTGTCATTTGACATGTGACAACCTGTGAGATATGCACAGGATGATTTCAGACGTCCTCGAGAGAAACGTGTAGATGGATATGCATTGTGATTGCAGAGATATCGTAAGCACGTCTAGGTATGCAAGTGTTCCTGGTGATGCTTGTGGCAAGTGCAACACTCCTTTCACAACTAATGTTTAGTTTACATGCATATAAATTGTCGTGACAAATTGTCAAAAGCGTTAAAAATATAATATAAGCTTGTTTATGTGTTTCAGTCTTAATAGATTAATGAATTATAAAAGCTGATAGGAACACCGGCGCTTTCATTTTTCAAGCGCTGCAAGCAATAGACTTTTTTTTGGAAACTGTGAAAGTAAATTAGAGTGACTATAATATTATCTTAGTACACACGATAAACCGGATTTCGTGAATTCGTTAAAATATACTTTGTAAGAAAACAAAAGAGCATCGTACAATGTCAACCGATACATCGCAAGATGTTTATATACTATTTATATATTATAATACGCACTATTTATCAATTGCACAATTTTCCAATTTGCCACATCTTGTAATATTTGTATTAGCTATGAAACTAGTCTTCCGTGGATGTCTGAAATCATATGGCACGTCTGCCTTTTATATACTTTATTGTAATGCTCTTTACTCTCTATGAAATTCTAGATAATATAGCACAATGTCGTACGTAGCTTTTTTATACCTTTCGAAAGACCTCCATTGGATTTCTCAAGAGTACATTACCGGACGCAAGACTAGGGAACTTACAGAAATCGGAAGACTCCAAGCCGTAGCGTATGTTAATAATGTTACGAAATATTGTAACTAAATACGTCAAATTTTGCGACATATAATAGAAACAATTAACAGCTAAGATTATATTTATTGTAATTTTTAAAGAAAAGATACGTGAACTTATTTTTTCTTGACATATCAAAGTTTTATAGGTTTTATAGGTTATATAACTACACGAAAATGTATATTGTACTAGATTTGCATACTACTTTTCGATTTCAAATTATGACATTGCTAATTTATACGGTAATGCTGTCACTATGAAGAATTGCAGAAGCATCTTTCTAATGTGCCATGAATAGCCATTTTAATAGAATACCAATATGAGTCCGTGGAATAGCAGATACGTGATTTGTAAATTCGTCAATTTAATTTAACAAATTAATGTCAATTTAACAAATGAATAATTAAAATATATCTCAGAATTTTCAATTCTTTTGTTTACCCAAAATCAATTCAATAGTGTCAAATTACTTATTCATGACATAGAACTACATAAACTATAAACAATATAAACTATAACCAACATAAACTATAACCAAGTTTTGGTGGAACGATAGTATAATCTTCTTTTTTTGATAAAAACAAATATTTCAAATTAACGAAAAAACGGGATAACAACATTTTAGACAAATTTCAGCAAACCTCTGCTTCCAGGGACGTCTGATATTATGGTAAATACGTGGTCTCAAAAATTAATAATAAAAAGAGAGAAATACTAAAACATTTTGCAGTAATACCTACTCGTAGTTACACGTAAGACACAAAAACCTGGAAATATGGCTGATTACTGTTTATGAGATGGGTATACCTTATAATAACGGGAAATCGCTGAATTGCAAAGGTATAGAAAGAATCGCAACAAATGTTTCGTATCGAAAAAATAAATTATGGTAAAACAACATATTTCACTTCACAACTAATATCACAGAACAACAGCTAACAAAAAATAAATATATTTCTGTATTTTATCCTTAATAAAATCATTGGCTCTCACTTATCCACATACTTTAGGTAACAATTTTTAATAAATTAAAAAGTATATCATGTCACCGATTTTTTCGTACACACAAAATCATTAACTTGCCACAAAAATTATGAAACGGCAGAACAAAACTAATAATGATGTCGATCCATCTACACCTTTGTAATTCGTAGGTAGAGAAGAACCTTGTTCGAAGCATGTTTTGTGACGTCCCATGCAATTTTCTCGTTTCCATAAGTTCCCTGGTCTGTCTGAGACAACGATGTCTGTCGTGAATGGGGCAGACTTGAACGTACGACGGATGGAAGGTGCTACTATCAATTGCTTCCAAGGATTCGTATCTATCAGGTTCTTCGTCCGTGCCGCTGTGCCCGCAAATGGAAACCGTGGACATGGCTTTTTGTTCGGAGATAAATTCCAAGAGAAAACACTAAGACTTTATCGACGAATAATTTTCATCCTTCGCATGTCTTTTATTGACTTCCGCAAAAGAATGACCAATTTTACTAAAATCGCCGAATGTTACTTAAACATATCCGCGGAACATAAAATTTCGGACAAGAAAATTTTTTGTTGGTGAATATTTCAAACATGAGATTTTAGTATGCAATATACAATTGTCATTGTATACATATCTCAAACTATTCCAGTGTAATTCTCTGTCGGAAGACTTTAAGATTACAGTTGAAGACGTTTTGTATTACCGTGACGATTGCTAGGTAGGTTTCCCTTGAAGACGAGATCCTTTGTGTGACCATTTTGATTTACGGCGCACGGCGGCACGTGCGTATACCGTGTGCATGCAATATATGAATTGTTAATTAACCTGTGCGCGGAGAAGCCACTGCTAGAAAATCCACTTTGTCCCGTGCGTCTGGCAGCATAGACAATTGACAATATTCACAATAGCACAAATTTGCAAATGGAGCGACAACCAATGGCAGAAGAGCTTTAGCAACCGAAAAAATCTTGCTTAAGCTTTATCAGCATTGATATTTGCCAAAGCCTTTCTTATCGTGCTCGCTTTTTATAAATCTACTAAAGATTCTGCCATCGATGCAAACTACTGATTTACCATGAATTAATTGATCTGGTGTAATGGTATGTGAGAATTAATTAATTTGCATCTTTCGTACGCGAATGATACAATACTGTGGATGTATGAATTGTTTAGTGTCTGAATGCAATTAGCGGGTGCGCTGATCGTTTCGAGTTTCAAAGTAATTGACGAGACTTTTGTTGTTAAAAATATTAATGTTACTAAGCCACCAGCAATAAGGAATAACGACTAAATAAATGATGTACTGCAAAAGCGAGTGATGCAGTGTTTTCTTTTCTATTGTGCATGTCGATCAATATTATAAGACATAGAGATACTTCTATATCAAAAGATATTACATAAGAAACATTGCAATCAAACACCAGACTCCTTCGTACAATTTGTTTTCGCAAATTATTAAGCTCCAGAAATTATGCCTGTTATCATACTAGCTGTGTTTGCCACTATACAGTCTTATTGATGCGACAGATCAGTAGAGGTGCAACGGTGTGAATGTTAAGTAAATAAAGCTAACAAAAAAGACTTCGTTCACGTCCTTGTCTGCACCAAACATTTTAGGCAAAGAAACTATTTTTTTTAAATTTTCTGGAAACCATCACGAACACAACCTGTCGTATCTATAAAAGTGTTCTGCAAAAACAGTCAGCAGCAACAAATTTATTGCTCACAGCAATTGAAAATGAACGGTACCAATTTTTGTTTATCAAAATGGTACAGACATTTTCTTGAGGTGGTATAACGTGACTTTTGTCCTAGTAGTTGCATTACGAATCATGATTACGACCATTACGATATCGACATTTTCAAAGTCGATAATGCTTTCGATTACCGTTTGAAAGTTCGTCGTTAGAGCAAGTATAGTGTAAAAATAAAGATATGATACCTTCTTAATTCCTCCTGACTGTGAGCCAACGCTTGAACTACTCGTTCGAGCCTGAGTGATCTGGCAGTTAATGGGGATGCTGCGTCGCTTCCGGCACTCCCTGCACCACCAGTGCTGTCCCTCTCACTTACAGAATGCAGTTCCTCACCAGACAACTGCAGCTGCCACAGGCAGAAAGCATTATATCTTTTTTGTTAGCAATCACAGGAAAATTAGTAGGCTTTATTTAAAATGTGTCCTTTTCTCATAATAATAATATTTACAACATAAACTTGGCAAAGGAGACTGCAACCAAGATCTACTATTAGTGGAAGAGTTACTCTTTGAAGCATAAAAAAAAATGGAGTGCTCTGGTATTTTTACCGTTACAGGTTAAGTTACATTATTCATTATAAGGGGTTATTGCGGTTCTAGCTGTATTATAATGGAGTGAATTATTTTGGACCTATAAACAATCCATACACGTTATTTACGACTATACTATGGATTTATATTCTTCGTACATACTTTTAATATGATAGAAAGGAACTAAGCGTACAATTGCAAACCAATATATAAATATTTGTTTTATTTGAAACTAGTTTACTGTTTCATGTGATGGGTAACTGTCAGGAATTGTCCTAACTACTTCATGTTTATAAGAATTGCTCGTTATGTTAATCATGCATATTTTCAAGCGTATCATTTATAGAGGATGAATCATTCATGTTAACAGATCAATCGGATATAAAGCGATCGAATGAAAATATGTAAGAAAGTAATGATACAAAATTAAATTGCTTGTCCTGCCTACTGACAAGAGTAACGTTAAAAATAAGGAATTTGCCAAAAGCAATGTGAAATCAAAAAATATTATTTTTTCCAGTAGTTCAACCAAGTGCCTGACTGGATCCATTATATTTCTTAATTATAACTTTTGCGATTGTCTCGTAAACCGATTTCTATTGCGGACTTCTTTGTCATAAAATTCAGGTGTCCAACGAACCTGGCTCGCAGGAAGAGACTCGGAGAGTTGTCCTGGACTAGTTAGAGAAGCAGCGTACTGATGAAGGTGTGCTGGGGACATTGAGGCTGGTGCCTGCAACACCAAAATCAACGTCCACCAAACCGTTTGTCGATAATTGAGTTTGCAAAATTTCTAATTATACTGATATGACAATTCTCATAAAAGTACGCTCCAAGACACGTAATGAGAAATCATTGTCCTCGTAGTAATATCAAGGACCTTAAAACAGCTTCGTTATTTTAATGCTCCAATCTCTTACAATTAGCCAGATTGCATGGGTATAAACAAAAAGATACAAACTAGTATTAACCTCCAGCTAGAGAAATTGAAGACAAAAAAAAGATACATCCACTTTTTACACTAATCATGAATTTTTATTAGCGCGGTGATACAATAATTAGTTCAATAGTTACATCACCTTGTGACATAATTAATAAATTATGAAGACTCATGTATTTTATGAAATTGAAAAACCTGTATGTATACCTATATGCTTGACGGACGTAAGAAGTAAGGTCACCAGAACAGGATAAGTCATTAAATGGTAGTAAGAAAAGAAACGCATATGTACAAAGTCGGAATCCCAAAGATAATTGAAAATAAACATAAGACCCGCATGTTATTATTATTTACAAAGTGAAGTCTGTCGAAACGTCATCTCATGAATAGTTTCGTTGGTGATGGTAAATCATTTCACGAAATTAAATGAAAATGAAAATAAAAGGTCATGCAGTACGTCACTGAGGAATCGTTAAACGATTCCAAAATGAATGCGCGAAAACTTAAATCGTTCCCACGCAACATAATCGATACTTACGGTGTGATATTTGTGCAGATAGTCCCGATTTGGACTATGATGTGATTTTGGAGTAGATCGACCACTGAGCGGAGGAGATGCTCTCTCGAGACTGCGACCACGAGCCAATAAATTCATATGCTCCAAGCTACCAACCCGGGACTCCAGTTCTTCCGCTCTTGCTTCTGTGCTCTGCTTCTCTTCCTAGAAACATTAATAATTGATATCCCATTGACCTCCTTACCAATAAAACCCATTTCGGTACACTATTAAAAAAAAAGGAAAATAAAATCATAGGTTGAATTGAAGGCAAGCTATTCTCAGATCTCTAGACTTCATAAAGAAAATTGATTTTTTCCTTATGGATATGCTTTCCATGACGCTCAATAGGGAACGAGTTTATATAACAAGAGAGACTCGAGTATAACAGCACTTAGGAAAGTAGAACGCATTGGAATAAAGTTATATTACCTGAATGAGTCTAATCTCGTTATTGATAGCGTCCAACTGCTCCTGAAGCATCAAAGCCAAGGTCTGGGCGTCAGTGTGTCCAGTTGGACTAATGACGTCTGCTGCGGAACTGAAAATACTCTCGTTATCGCCGTCCCCTTCAGCATCGCTGGATACGTCGAAAGCTTGCTGAACATTCGCGAGCACGTGAGCCTGTTGCAACTTTTCCCATTCCTGTTCAGCTAACGTGCGAGCTACATAACTCTAAAAAAAACATTAATTCAAAATGCAATAGTCAAATAACGATTCATTGTTATTGTTTTGACATAATAAATTATTATTTCACACGGATCAAGCACTTGTACAAAAAAAATAATCATTTGAAGAATCTAAGTATTTCCAAAGATTCACTGAAAGAAATAATTATACTGAAAAATTGTACAACTCGATATACCTTAGCAGAGTCTTCTTCCATGGTTGACCTCTTAGCGCTTCTTCTTGGCAATGAATGTGTATCGAAACTGCTATGACTCGCGCTTCTCGAAAAACTACCCGGATCGACAGCATTTGGCGAAAGGCTTCTGGTGAGAGCATCGGTTTGTTGAATATTAAAAGCGATTTCTTGCTGAAGCATTTGTCGCTTGACATTGTCAATTTCTAGCCGCGCCTTCCCTAATTCCTTAACAATTTCCGTCTTTTCGTTCTGCAGATCCTCTGCGATTTTTCGTGTCTTTTCCAGCTCTTGCGTTAATGCATTCTTCTCTTCAAGAGCGTGCATTCTTTCTTTCAAATGCACTTGTAACCTCTCGTTTGACTCTGTATAGAAAATATTAATAAAATGCAATGTTTAATTTAATGAAACAAACTATTCATCTAATTTAACATTAAACTTAATATAACAACTAGCCGACCTGATAAAAGTTTATCGACAGTGGTACTAAGGCGACTGTTGTGTTCTTCATTCATTTTAAGACGCTGATTGAGACGTATCACTTCGGCATTCTTTTCCTCGAGTTGCGTTTCCAGTCTTTGAATTCTGTCCTCCGCACTACCGTGTCTCTCCTGAGCCTGCTTGGTAAATTTGAACGTCGATTAAAATGGAATAGTTGAACGGAAATCGCATTTTCTTCATTTCTCTTCAAACCATGTACGTATCCGCAAGATGGGAATATTTCCTAATGCTCGATAGGATTTATGAAATTGAACTTAAAATATATGCTCTCTCGTGAATTCTTTTCTTCATTTGGAATAAAATTCTTTTCAATAAATTAACTGCCAATACGATTCTTATGTATTTCTCATTTTTCGGTAGCAACAATATCAATACGATAAACTATTGGATATTCCGTCGAATATTTCATTTTAATAAATCTGTACTACTTTTGTTTTGACAGTAGATATTCTTTCACGCAGCAAACATATCAAGAATACAATAAAATTGTAATATATGCAATAATGTTCAAACAATCTATCATACAGAATAATATATAATATCGTTATAGCACATATTGAGCAGTAAAGAATCGAAAGTCAGAGAGAGTGAATTGTTGAAAATCGTTTCCTAAAATCTATTCTATAAAGTCTATACTACCACTGTAAATCTAGTCGAAAATATAATCCGTCCAGATATGACAAGTTATTCGACTTTTATCAATAAAATCCATACAGGCAAAAGACATAATAAGGCACGGTTAATATTATCATCGCCTATAAAAAAACGCGAGAAAAATAACCAAGAAGTCTATCACAAAATGAAATTTGTTCGATTTTATGAATCGCAAAGGGCGATTGTCACTTAGCATATCTAAACAGAAGTACTCAACGAGATTTAAAATAGAGCAAATTTCGAAAAAAAAAAAGATATGAAGTGGAAATTCCTTTGGAAATGCAATTGAATCGAACTTGAGAGACACAATGAGACTGAAATAACAAATAAATAAAGAAATAAAAAAAATCAAATTTTAGACACAGGGACGAGTAGAGAAAGAAAGAGAAAGAGACAGTGAGAAAGAAGTGGAGGAAGAAGTTATGGCATGTTCATGATGTGATTCCCCTGCGTACCTGGTTGGGCCTCCTCACCTGGGTCAGAGCCTCCATCCTCTGCTTTAGCTGCTCCTCCATTTCTGGTAACTTTGCATACTGAGCGAGTTTCTGTTCGGCCAGTTCCAGTTTCTCTTGTATAGCAGCAATCTTCTCCTCCTGCAACTGTACAAACAATACCTTGCTTACGATCGTTTACGGGATGGAAAGACAATTCAAAATACGAAACTTTATTACTCGCGCAAAGAAAAATTTCATTTAAATAATTAGAGTCCGTTTTGGTAAAATATAAAGTTTAATCTTTCAATCTTTGCCTATTGAAAAGTTTTAATATCTTAGTTTTCTCTTGCTGAAACAAATTGCTTTTAGCTATCGAATTACTATGCTCTCGATTTCTTTATTAATCAACAGTTCCAACTCGTGTACCTTGAGCTGAGCTTCCTTGTGCTGTAGTTCTTGCTCCAGCTTCTCGTTAAGATCGTGTAAACTCGTGGACTCGCGTTGAGCATTTAAATAACGTTTCTCAAGTGTCGCGATTCTCTCCTCTTGATCTTCTTTCTGGGCGACATTTTCACGCAGATCCCTTTGCAATTTAACGTTTGTTTCCTGCGTCTTCAACAGGTCTTTCTGCGCCTTTGACAAATTCTCCTCGAGTTCCGCGACACGTCCACTCATTTCTGCGACCCGACGCTGCCATGTACTCAGTTCAGAACTCTGCAACGTTAACAGAATTAATTATAATTTGTTAATAATACTGGTGCGTACCGTCAAATATTTCTTCTTCTATGTGACTCGAACGCAGTGGCTAATAATAATCGTTTAAATAAATCTACTTTAGCTGACTTTAATAATACAAAGAGTCTGTAGGGAAGATTCATACGTACGCACTAATCATGCCAATACAGTACGCATAACACGTATAGTCATTCCATATAACATGCCATGGGCACTATCAGAGTCTTAAGATTAACAATAATAATCACAAGACATTTTGAATCATAGACTACAATAATGGTCACGTGATCATACTATTTACATTAAAAATCAATCCCACATCTTTCTTACGAATTACTCAGAATAAAATCCAATCAGTAATTACGACTACTCATATACCATACTTACAATGGTATATGAAGAATGGAAGGTTCGTCGCTGATGTTATTTCATGAATGATAATCAGTGTGCCAATCGCTAATTATATATGAATAATCAAACGCGATATCTGTACATTGAAACTGAAACTAATGTATCATCTAATTGAAGTGATCTAAAATTAAATGCGCGTCATAATCCTCGATACAGATCAAAAAATGATTCTAGTTATTCCAATAATCAAATGCAGGATAATTGACTATTTCAGTAATAAATAAAAATGAATGTAGTATGTATAAACGAATCGTAGATATCGTGTTTAAATTACATAACAAAGTTTGCGTTTTAAAAGAAAACTTAAGGATAGATCGTTCTGTCCAAAAATTAGTAAGAACCTGTTTCTCTGTTATGCGTACAGAAATTCTCTTCGTACGATCTCTAAAGAAACCGTTCTTAGGAACGAGTTTCTTAAGTCCTTTAGCACAGTTCCATTGGACTTCACCAGGCATATTGCAATTCCATACCTGCTTGTCAAGTGTGGCTTGTAAGTGAATAACTAGAACAGCAGAATCCTGGTCGTTGGGATCAAGAGTACCGTTGCTGAGTCTACTGGCAATCTCGGCTGGCTTCTCTGTACCTAGTTTTTGCGACTGTTGTTGTTGCTGCTGCTGTTGCTCAGGTTGCTGCTGTTGCTGGCTTCCTGCCTGCTCGGTCTGACTCTGCCCGATCACAACACTACATTCAGAATGCCTCGCTCGCTTTGCCTGTCCTGCATCGCCGCGCATCACGCAAATTCCACACGTAGATACTACAAGATCTCTACCATGCAATACTATTAAATGGATATATTTTCACATAATTGACTAATTGATAGAAAAACATGTGTCAACATTAATCACGTTAGGCGAAACAACCATTCAGGAGGTGGCCTTGAAGAAAAACTTGTTATAATCGACTCGGCATGGACAATTTTTGTATGAATAAAATTTATAAAAATATATCCATATGCTATTATTTTTTATAGGGTGCTGTTTTTTAAGTTCCGATTAAACGATTGTACGTGCTACTAAGCGTAAGCTGCTTGTTCGATAATGAAATGTCGTGAACAATACCCGCTATAGGTATAGTTATCGATAGTCATTTATGGGTGTGCATAATCTTTGATTCTTGTTCTTACTGCAATTTGTGTAAATGTTTAGATTGCGCGAGCGATGTCGTCAGTCTTAATTTTAAATGTGAGTTAAAGGCAAGTTATTTCGAAAAATCAATTTTAATATTCTGCGAAATTCACGTACACTAAGTCCACTACTCATAGAAAGTGGTAGTCCCTTGACCCGTTTCCCTTCTATTAGAGATCACGAATTTGAACGGAGAATAGAATTGAATAGAATTGAAAATATCGACTTTCTCTGCATTTTTTTTCATCAGAAACGAACATCACGGTACGATTGCTTGTCTAAATACAGGAATATTCAGTGAACTCGTGATTGGTAGTACTCTCTTTTAAACATGGTATAAATGAAATTCAAATAAATAGATGAATAAAAACTGGTACGCATAAAAAAGATTTAACTAAACTTCACGAAAAGATTAAAATATAACTCAATTTGATCCTCTGGAATCGATTCTTGTAAGTGAAACAATTTTCAAAAATTTATGATTGAGACTTGTTCTATATTTTATCATCAAAAATTTTCGCCAATAATTTAAACAATCAGTGCCATAGACTCAGCTACACTTAAAAGTCTTATTCTAAATGTGTATCGTACTGGACCTAAGATATAACATATTTATTCAAATAAAAATAAACGATATATTGTTTGCAAATCTGATTCAAAGTTCGGCTAGAAATAAATAACTGCATGAAATAAATGTGATGAATTTTGAAAAAGTGATTCATTTATTCTAAGCATATTTGTGACGTATGTTAATGATTGCCAAAGAGATGCAGCCACTAACGTTAATATCGTGGACACTAAGGATGATCATGCACAGTGAAAAAAATCCCATAAGTGCATTCGTGAACATACACTCCAAATCGCTTGTACGCGATGCAACGTTATGAGTTATGAGTGAATAATGCATTTTATTTCTGAGTGCATCATTCACTTTAAGGCACTTGTTCCTATGCACTTTTTTCAGTGAACGTCTGCATACCTTATTTTGTTGACTGTCGTCGAGCTGACCGTTCTCTTTGGGTCTATCTTCTATGACTTTTGGAGCATGTCCGCTCACTTTATACTGCTGAAGCTGCAAGAAAAATGATTTGATAAAAAACTGACGCTAACGAGACAAATTGTACTAATAAGAGTTGAAAGACCTATTTTCGCTTGATGGCAGTTTATCTCATAATTTTATAACTGGAAACGCAACTGTATATGTAACTATCAAAAAATAAATAAATACCTCAGTAGAAATTTCATTATGAAAATCGAGGGCCCGTCAAGGTCCTAGTTAGACCTATACTGGCCCAGTAGGGACGACACAGGCCTTGTGATTACAGAATAAAATTTCTACTAGGATAGGGTATTTCCACCTTATAAAACGAAGAAAAAATAAATAATTAAAGTATGATTGACTTTGAATTTAAAAAAAAATTTCATCAATATTGCTTAACGATATAGCAGAAAGAACGTTATTTTTGTTTAAAATAATTAAAGATAATCTTACCTCTTCTTTGGTGTGGGCTAGTTCCTCCTCTAGAGTCGTATTTCTTTCCAGAGCCACGCGAAGTCGCTCTCGAACCTGAAAATAATTTTTCAGAAACATTAAACAGTCAATACTATATACTAAATATTAATAAAAATACAATAAGGTACTATCACACTCTGTAATTTACATTGGTTATAATCCGTCCATTGCGAGACGTTACTTATCATGGTTGGAGAAATTCTTGAACATACCTTCTCATCAAGGGCTTTGTGATGCTCGAAAAGACTTTTGAGGGCTTTGAGTACCTCAACTTCGGATGAAACTCCGGATTGAGCGGCAGCTTGGCGTTTTACTACAGTCATCCTGAGAGATCTTTCGTGCCGAGATACTAAACACTCTAGATGTTCCAACAGAAGCTGTAAAGACGATACTAAATAAAAATCACGACGATAGCTTTTGATACTGCTAACTACACAAAGCACTTTTATCAATTGGATTTTCTTGGTTTACAGGCCGTATTAGAAGACGGCACTTTTGAGAATAAGCAGTGGATTATCTAAATTTTTGAATATATGCTAGGTTATTTCTTTTACTAAAGCCCTAGTATTTAATACAACCTTTAGCACTTTAGACTTTTCTCAATATTTTAGAATACGACATTTCGACAGTTTCAGGATTTAATTATTTTGTAATTTGGATGAGGTTTAGTAATCAGATACAAGTTAAGTGGTCTTCATGAAAATTCTGCATGTAGTAATTTGAATCGGTTATGAACATTTTATAAGATGCTAAAGGTGACATTCTGCTGGACGCACCAATGATTTTTGTAATTATAAATTTTCCTATAAACTGAAAGGTTACAGGGAGATTAGTGATAAGTGATCTTTGCCATTAGTTTATTTAAAGATATTAATGATTCTATATTTGGATATGAGTATTGATTTTAATTAACCCTCATAGTTTTAATGCTTTAGTTGATATTATAATTTGCCGGTATCAGCATGTCCTTTTTAATGTATAAATCGAACCAATAAATAAAGCAATAAATAACAATTTATGCAGCTGTTTACCCAGCAACCATATAATGCCAGGGTTAATAAGTAGATTACACTTATTCACTAGTGATACATACAAAGAATTGGCTGTAACCATCCAGTTTTGACTAGCTTTCATATGCTTGCTGGATATGATCAATCATAAAGTTAAAACTTCCCTGAACCTTCAGTTACTTAATTCAAGTCTGACAGACCCCAACGATATTATTTTTGGATCTGCCATCGTGTCTACTAATAAATCCCAATCCGTTATTATTTTGCAATTATCTTATAAAGGCACTCAAGTAATTATAGAACTAAATAAAAAATGTACTACCCTTTCATCTATACCTTAATATAAAAATAATTTCCATGTCCAACATATATCAGTTTCACAGACTCCAAGTCGTGCTTTCAGTTTCAAAAATTGGACTTCATTAGTCAAAGGATAATTAATTATAATTAATTAAAATCGTGATAACGATCCCCTATAATACGGCCGAATGCTGTTAGCAAACGAATTATTTAAGCCTCGATATTTATTAACCCTATATCAAGATATTGATTTGAACGTTTGAATTAAAAGCTAAACTAAGCTCAGTAAATAAAGTGTGATTTCATGTACCCGAGTGTTGTTGCGTTCTGCCTTGAGTTCAGAAATTTCTTCTTCTCTCTCGAGGATATTTTCCCGAGCCGTCGTCAGTTCCTTTGTAAGTTGAGAAAATTCCTGAAACAGAAATACTACATTCTTAGTATGAGATTCCACGAAACGATAAAAAGATACATTCCTTTTTCTCTTTGGGTAACTTTCACGTATATACCTATGCATATGTATACTGAGATTTGTATAATGTTTAGGTGACTAAGTTACGCGATCTGTAAACAACTTGCACGATACTAAGATCAATCTCAATTGCTACTCGTAAAAATGTTATCTTTCCCAATGGAGCACATTGCTAGGCGTAAATAAACATCCTTACCGCCCTAGTAAATTTCGATACACTGCAACAAACCTAAACCCAAATATATTATTCAACGCATATGTCTTTTACCTGGCACTTGTTTCAAAATATAAACAATTAATGTATCGCAATCCACTCTTTGTACATTTTGTTCGAAATGTCGAAATCAAATTCTTAAAATTTGTTCATGCGTATAGACGAATTCTAATTATTTTAAAAGAAATTTAATATCGGAACCTGAAAGAAAAATATTGCTAAAATAATATAATTATATAATTTTTATAATCTCTAGGGAATTACTATCATTATTAACACTTTACCGACCGGTAGGGGTTGAACGTCCTACACACGTCTCACCGGTCATTCGGCCGTAAACACTTCCCTGACACTAGCTCTGTTTTGGCTTACATTAGACTGTCGCGTGCGAATACTTATATGCGCTTTTTCTTATGCCTATAGAAATGTTAAACCAAACTTTGTGAAAGTGCTTACTATATTATTCGCTCGGGGACAAAAACCCGATTAATAGGCCACCGGTCGGTAAAGTTTTAATATGTGAATTACTATTATGATAGTAATTAAACTTTGGAAATGATTTAGGGGCGGATTGAAATAGCTGGAAATGTAACAGACGAACATAATATTATTTTGAGCCGTTCAATGGATATATTACAGAATAGCGTTAGTTTTCAATTTTTTAATCTTCACAGAATATCGAAGTTTAATATACGACAGACAACTCTACTTTAATGGAACATATTTTTCATTCTATGTAAATCTATGAAAATACTTTTTTATTAAAATTTCACCTGCAAAAGCAGTCGATGAATAGTGCACTTGCAACGTTTCAGATCTTTTTGTAATAGTATCTCGTGTGGACTCGCAATGCATAGATCCTCGTTCAGACACATCTTCGCGAGGGGTTCCAGGATTTCATTCCCTGTCGTCATTCCCACGGGAATAGCACCCAGTAACCGATATACAATAAGTTCAAAATATAATAAAGATATCGGTATAAAATCTGATTGAACTATTCTAAATATAATGACAATACTCGATTAATACCCCAAATTAAACTAAGGTTCAATAAGTCGCTAAAATACAATTCTTTGTTTAATCTCGTTTAGTTACAGCTCATATTAAAAAAAAAAACATATTGCTTCACTTATAGAAGATATTTGAGTACAATAACCAGTGCAGAAAATAATTTTGGGCGCTTGCTGGGGCCTAACTAACAAGGGAACATTCCCGTGGCCCACCCCGATTTTGATCATTTTTGTATATGTTGTAGAACTCGAAAATCTAAGGGATACGTATTTTTTTATCGGCGGAGATTG
>JARQST010000557.1:225828-251295 GCA_030142225.1 Pachycephus smyrnensis | reverse complement strand
ACATTTTTCAACTGCGGGACTTAGTCAAATTCCTATCAATGGACCCAAAGTCCCAGAACTCTTTCAATTTTAATTTTCACAGAGGTCCAAGCATTGGAATTTACAAGTTTGACACATGCGTGCTAATGACGGTATGCCATGACGGGATTGAATTCTTTTACAGTCCATTATATTCACAGCAAATAAACATACAAATAAATTCTGTCCTGGACACTGATGAGGTCCTATCAAGAAACTGTTACTGTATCAAGAAACTGCCTGAACAGAACTTAGGTTTATATCTTGGGGCACTATCGAGTGTCTAGTTCGGGTCCCGATAGGCTTCCATAGTAGGAAAAGAGCGAATCGTGATGTAGTTTAGTAGTTAGCTAGGTTTCCATTATTGGGGATGCCTAGTTTCAGCTCGGCCAGGGCCTTTCGTTATCACGGATTCCAGATAACCAGATACCACTATACGGATTCCAGATAATATAAGTGTAACACTTCGAACGAAGCAAGATGAACTAATATTAAGATGCTTAACTGACAGCGAGGTCATTAATTCGTTTTATAATAAATTATTACGAAGTCTACTTAGTTAAACTGTGAGAGTACCATGTGGTTATTGAATTCTCCCTGTACGCCAAAAACCTTGGACTTATTGTGAAGATAAAGTTTTTATCACACCAATATGTGCTATTGTATTGTAATAATAAAAGACTGAAATAATATTTCTGCCAATGTAGAACATATAGATATAAATATATCCATCGGATATTTTGGGGACAATTTGAGTTATATACTAACTACTTTGAGGACATTTGTATACTTTGAGGTCGGTTCTCAAAACATTTTCAACATAACGACTGGTTTGAAGACCGTAAAGCGACTCTCACACTACATTTTCCAAAATTTTTCGAATGCTAGACACCCGGAGCTGTGATGAGTTTAGAAATGGCTAGGTTAGGTTAGGTTAGGTTAGAATGTCAATGCTAGATGTCCGAAGGTTTAGTTTTTAAAAAAAAAAACATTTCAGCTTCCCGTTGTGAGTGCCGCATAATCGGCAGTGTCCCCAAAACATCCTTTCTACAAGTTTATATATTTATATTCATTAAGTATACCTATACTCTCTGAATTGCATGAACAAAACATGCTTCGTACGTACCGTTTTCATTGAAACGTGTATCCCAATTTGTACAGTGCTGGTCAAAAGTATTGGCACAGTGCAGTCTTGCTTAAACGTATTGTATTGTGCCAATACTCTTGACCAACACTGTATATTCATTACAGCTAAATAAATAATTGATAAAAACAACAATTTTACATCCTTTCGATCAAACGTGTAATTAAGAAATTATGAAATATAAGAAAATCAAAAGAGAAATTCTAAAAGACATTGGAAATGCTGATAAATCACACACGATATTACTAACACGAAATAACAATATTCGCGGAATTCAACACGTTATACTATCCAAGTACGAAAACAACTGCAAACAAAATGATAACCTTATCGCGTAAATAAAAAGCTGATCAAGTACGAATCGAGCCTCGGGCGATTAGTCTTCCGTATCCCCCAACACTGATTAAAAAATGGGTTTTTCGGATTTTTCTATTTTTTGTCGAAAATTGCGTACGTCAGAAGATTTTTTATAATTTTTGCATAACCTTCCCATTCTTTTACATATTCTCAAATTTTTTCAGATTTTTCATATTGATATTTTCGGAGATAGAGGTGGGGGACACAAGTGTGTGACAGACACACAGACAAACACCGTGTTGAACCTATAAGTGTTCTGTTGTCACCTTTCGGTACGGAACATTAAAAAAGATAGCCTGAGTGACAATAAAAAAAAAAAAACAGATTTAGCCGCAGCCATGCAATCTCCAGACATAATACTGTTCGAACAAAACCCACTGTGGAATAACAGAATCCGGAAACCAGCTGAATGCTAATTTATAAAGCTTCATGGTCTTGCTGAGCAGCGAAGCAATGATTCCATGGGATCTCACAACTGTTAGTGTTACAGTTGCGATTAATGCAACCTGGAGCACGATAGTTCACATTGGCGTGTCGTGTAAATTGCCTAGTAAAACAAAATGCAGCAGATGCAGAATCGTCCTACCTTTCCCTCATCGCTAGCCTAGATCTCTAATGACACATTAGACTGGTCGCAGATGGACGATAAAATTCCAACTTCCTTTTAACGTAATACATTTACGAGACGAATCGTCGCCATCGGTAAAACATTCCTTGCATAAAATTAATGAATAATAATAAAGTGACAACACAGGATTATTTATAGGACTGTATTCTGCAGCAATTGGAACGTTACTTTTATCACCACCTTTACTAATAACACGCGGGCATATGCATATATAAGTCGTATATGGTAGGTACAGGTAAAATTTCGTGATAATATGTTAATACACGTAACTGAATTTAAATACAAACACAAGCATATTACTAATGCATTTTTCGTACGAGTATTTTTATATTTATTTTTAATTTTCACATTTATTCTTATATTCGAAAAATCACTAAATTGGCACAGCATCAAAAATAGTCGTACTCTGTAACAAAAGAATGCAGTACTACGGTAGAGTAATATGCCTATAACCGATGCAACGACAATATGACAGAGTAGCAATATTATAAAAACAAGTTCAGCCGATATAGAATGCAAGATGATTCTCTGAATTGTAAAGGATGGTGGATATAGATATATCCAAAGAGCCAGAATACAAATAACTACAGACGCGAGTATAACGTATCGCAGGAGGGAGAGAGGGAAAGAGGATAAGGAAGACATCCCACCACATGGCACAGATAACGGTATTCGAGATACCGAGGATTTCATTATAAAAGCGAGCGTGAAGCGTGTTTTGCAGTGTCTGAGAATATCCGTCATAAAAGGACGGAATACCGATCAGTAAAAAAAATATCGACTCCATCGAACTTTTCGACAAGGTTGTCACAAGGTCTACATAAAAGTGCCGCAAAGTAAGTAAAAGCTCTACGTGTTGGACAAGTGATAAACTTTTGAAGAAAGGAATTTCCAGTTGGTTCGCACGATCGTTATAAGATCGTTTGAAAAAGTCTTGAAGTGTGTGACTGGACGAAATCGAACTTTGGTTGTTTGACGTTGCTAAGTCATCATGTAGATCTGATATATGTCGTGGATCATAATAATAAAAGTATTCTTATACATTTTTACGGTGCGCTTATACGGTGGCTTTGTTCATAGGAATTTTTGAAGCATTACGTGTTTAAAAGTGCATTTATTATAGTGCACTAATATAATAGGTGAAACAATGTACTTCTGGTTCGCATCGCATCGCCTTAAGTGAATAATAAAAGTGGTTGCAAAGTTTAACAGGGAAATCATTAAAGCTTGACTATACTGGACTATCACGGACAGTATAAAAAAATCTAGTTGCATGCACTACACGAAGCCACGTACGTGAAATATCTTGTCGCTTATCGAACTAAATTTCAATAATAGCGTCGTATGTGATTCATAATACAAACGAGTAGATTAAGCAATAGGTATATTTGGCGTATAGAGCAGCGTACTGAGAATATGAATTTTGTATTGGATCGCCGATGCAGAATTCGAGATTACGCAAAAGATTCAGAATTTTACAAGAGAATTATATGTATTTATTAATTAAATTAATAACGCTGTGAAATCCACCGTCTGAAATTGGTATGAAACAAAATTTTCGGTAAAAGACATTCTTTTGTTACTTTTGTCAATGTTAATTTGTTTGTAGCATTGCGTAAAGAATTATAGAATGAAATACCTGCACCAGCATTGAAAGATGCAGATCTAAGTAAAGGATAGATATACATATAAAAACAAGTGATGATAACGCAACGACGCAGATGCAGCGAATATAATATCCTGTATGTACACTGCAAATCCAAGTGTGTAGCGAAGTGTGTTATTACCTATCCTTTTTATGGTAGTCACTTTTTGAACACTTACAAGTGTATTGTTATTCTCACGTATTCCAACGTAAAAAACAACGCACTTGTAAGTGTGTAAAAAGTGACTACCATAGAAAGGATCGCTACACACTTGGCAATACGCGCAATACTCACATGTTGAATCTAAATATAACGTGGAAAAGCAATAAGATGTATCAAGAGACGTCTGATAATCAGTTAAATTGAAACCTAAGCTGTACATACTGTATAAAGCGCATATGCCCACAACACTATTTTCACCTGTCAATAATCGTGGACTGTGAAATGAAACCAAAAAAAAATATTAAAAATTATACACTCGCAGTATAGAATTTTTCGTGAAGTTCCTGACATCCCAATTGGAACGAATTTAACCAATGAATAATAAATATTGTATAAGTTCGAATAAATAGAATGGAATTTCGTCTGTGGCGATTGTAGCAACCATTCGGCTGTTAAAAAAAAAAAAGAAACAATACAGCTACTGCATTATATTATGCAGTAATATTTATATTATTATATACATTACATAATTATATAAATTATCAATCCTTATGCAACGTGGCATGTACAACGGTGTCAAGGGAAACTAATGATAGAGTCTAATAGCAATATTGAAGAAAAGTACGCATGAAACACGGTACCGCCGGGCCCAAACTCGGCCAGCTCTGGGCCAACATTGGCCCGTCTTGACCTTGCGCTGACCCAGCCTCGGCCCGGAGTACAGTCTAATCCCGTTATAAGTCTCCAGTTGAGGCTGTAGGGGAATTACTTCTAAGAATTACGGCTTCCCCACCACCGCGTGTAGTATTATTTGGCAGGACTACTCGTTATAATAAACCTTTAATTTCACATATGTATATTTCACCGACATTTCACTTGAGGCTTATAACGAGATATGAGTCCAAAAACTCGAAAGAGCTTTAGAGTGGGGGAAGCTTCCAAGCTCGAAAAAAGGAGAACGGAGGGGAAGGCGCTTATAACGGACAGGCTTATATCAAGATTGGATTGTACCGTATTTACTGGGTAGGATTTAAGATGGCAAAACGAAGGTTTTCCTGTTCCTGTGGAGGATATTTCATCGAGGAAGCCAATGAAGCAGATTACGAGGAGCTCATTAAGTTACTGACCAACGTCTTTCTCGAAGACGAAACTCTTACGTCTCGGTTGATGTTAAACGCAGACCTCAATGATGATGAGCTTAGGATTGTCAATCAAGACAAGTATCTAATAATGGAGTAAGTACGAATACGGAAAACTTTATAATAACTTTTTGCCAAACATTCAATGATTTGATTACTCGTATATATCTTTGTTTACAATTATTTTATAATAGTCTACAGTTATCTATATCTTAAATTTATTCTGAAATATATTAATAAGAAAAAAGATTCTAGTTCAGGGCCTGTCTAGATCATCATTAGACCAGTAGAGGTCTAGCTAGGACTTCGACGGGCCCTCGATTTTTATAATGAATTTTTTTACTAAGGAGAAAAGGAGCATCAAAGCTGAAATATTGATACATGGTTTTATTCGTTTACATTTAAATCTTGAAAAAAAACTCCATAATGTAAAACAAGAAAGATTTTACTACGAATCAAATTCTTCTTTCGATCGATACTCCAATATCGATTGCAGAACAAATGACATTCATTTATTAATATTGCAGTTTTCTGTTGAAGTAAAATTAGATAATTATGCACTTTCATTGTAGGGCACTGGTACGTGACAGCGATTACAAGAAAATAATAGCTATCCACGAAGAGACCAGCCAAATTGCAGGAATACTGATCTTGCGCACCTACACTAACGAGAAACGTCCAAAGAACAACAAAGAAGATAGACACGAAGAAAAACCACGAAGTCGTGTGTTCAATGATTTATTTGCTTACATGGAACGCATTGAGCAGCAGGTGGATGTGTTCAAATTATTTACTGATTGCGAAGCTTACACGGACTTTGAGTTGGTCACCGTAAGGCCCACCGATCGGCAAAAAGGTCTTGCCTTTGAATTATTGAAAGCTGGTAAAGAAGTTGCCAAAGAGAATCCTAAGTAAGTATAAAAAAGAGCAGAAAAAACGTATAATCAATGTTCATTAGGCATTGAAAGAAATACGTAAAATGTTTTGAGAATATAGGCAACGTTTATCGAGATATTTCTTTGATAATGAATAAGATTATTAAACATGCCTTTTTGCTTACAGAGTTAATTTACTTTATGGTGTATACACATCACCGTACAGTCAACGTATGGCCAAAAAACTTGGCAAGGAGTCTATTTACGAAATGAACATTTCGCAATATGCAGATAAAAATGGAATAAATGTGTTTCGAGGTATCGATCCGAAGCAAGTAGTCTCGATAATGACTATGAAAATCTGATAACGGCAATGATGATTTACAGAGCAAATCATAGTCAGAATGAATATTGTATATAATCAAAAAAAAACACATTTATCACGTCTCTAGACGTACATATAAACGTTCAGTATATTTAATAAATTATCATGATATTAAGTAAACAAAAAAGAAATATATTTTTGTTTGCGTCTCGTTAAAAAAGATAAATAAAAAACCAGTAGTCACGAGGAGATTCTCAGCATGAAGTAAAATTAAGTCAAAGTCATCATTGGAGATAAAACGCCGCAGAGAATATAGATATAGTACTTCAATCAATAAATCATCGACAGTTCCTAGCGCTGCTAAACAGGTAGCGCCATCTGCAATCTTCTTACGTTCTCGCTGAGAAGTGAAAAAAGCACGTGTAACCCATCCGCTTTTATAGCGTGTCGTAAATTCGTATACGATCCCTGATGGGCACTTATGCTTTGCTAAAACATTTGCGTTTATGTCCATGCTGAAAACTGTTGTTTTTTTTTCTGATACATCAAACAATCCTTTAACGTTCGGCTTTTGAAGCTGGTTCAATGATTTATCGTGCATAACTCAGTGGAAATAACGGTAGAGCAAAGTATGGTAAACGTGTGTACAGGTTGCTTCAGTGAAAAGATTGAACAGATTAATTTTCAATCTGACTTAGGAATAACAATCAAAATATTTTATGACTATACTGAATTCCAGGCTAATCTCCTCCAGGCATACGTAGACCTATATACAGTCTGCCCAGGGATAAAATGTTCCGAAGGTGCCATCTTTCTATGACTTTCAATGTAAAAGAGTCCTCTACACGTCATACGTTACTAAAAGATTAACTATACGTCGATAGTCGTTGGTGGCGGACTATCAGTCCGCATCCTATAATTGGATTTTAGCGTTTTTTAACGGTTGTTAACGCGATAATTAGTTATAAACTTTTAGATTAGCACTTATTAATTTTGAGCGTAAAGAGATGAGTGTCGTTGAATGCATGAGGTATGGACGTGAGAACCCCTGGGAAATGCCTGAGAATATGAGTGTATAAGAAATGTAAACGGATCGAAATGTATGAATGTCGAGCGTCAAAGGGAATTAAAAGAGTGAGACAGAGAGAGTGGGAAGGGGGTATGATTGTGCGAGTGACAGAGGAAGGAAGGCTAAGGATGTTTCACTAAGCAATAGAAGCTAGGACAAATGTGATGTAAACAGTTAAGGAAGTGAAATAAAACGTGTATGTTAAAAACAGAAAAGTGTATCTCGTGGTTCAACTTTTGGTATTCCCTTTTGGGTCGGGAGAAAGGGCGCAAACCGGGCGGATAACATTACAAAGATCTAACGACAAACAAAACTACTTGCAAATATAATTTACGCGTCTTATTTATGAGCCAACGGATATCAGTAGAATAACATAATTTTATATAAAATTATCATTCAGACGGTGAAACTAGATGGCGCTTAATTCTTCTTCGTGATGTAATAAAAGACCAACAGATGGCGTGTCGCCATCGCGACGATTATCGCAGACAAATGCCAAATTTTTTTAGGCTTAACACGAAAATATGGAACACATCATTATTCACGCGCGAACTAACAGTCTGCGTTCATCAACATTTTCGAATTGGTTAATCACTTACCTCGTTATTGCATAGTTGACTGAACTAAGCATATTTATAAGGTGGTACTGAAAACAACAGGTCATAAAATTAAGAAGTTTTCGCGAAAAATAATACAAAAATCGAGTTGTGCAGACTTTGACCCCGCGGCGCGACTACTGAATGTTTGGTTTGAGCCTGCAAAGTATTCGCGCCATCTTATAAAAGTAATTTGTCGAAAGTTTGCATATATACAAACGATGTATCATCTGATCATCAATTAGGGGAAAAGAGGGAATTCCCTGTAAATAAAATAGAAAAATTTCGCACAAAACGGCGCATGGACATATCAGCATTGAAAAATCATTAATTCCTCGAAATTCGAAGTCAACTCGCACTTCTGCACACCAAGCGCCACGTAGTCTGAATTCTAATAATTACGTTATTTCACGCTTATAAGAATCTATTATGAAATAGAAGAATGAACCGTACCTTAAATTTTGATAAGCGTTACAACACGAAGATACGTTGAATGTCAGAAGTGAAATGTTTTTGTGAAGCTTTATATTCATCTATCTTCTGTTAGATGGCGCCAGAGTCTGCTGTACAGCTAGTAGTGCAGATATCGGTACATGCACGTATCCTAATACCTCCGCTGAAATTGTTTAAATACATGTCCTACCTTGACGCATCCTAACTTCCACATCGAAATGTCCAGTATGAAACCTACTATTTTAACAACACATGCCATTCTGAAATCATTATAAAACCTTTGCAAGGGTTGCCTCAATTAAATTAAAGTTGATTAGCTGGCTGCCAAACTCTTTAATTTCCATCCCACCGAGTATACCGTGTTGCAATAAAAAAACAATATTTTAATCATACCTCCAACACCTTTGTATATAATTATTCAAATATCCTTGAACATTTGCATTACGTTATACAATAAAATAAGAAAACAATTATTCCGCAAAGATTGCACAGAGATGCAACTTTCGCATTATTGCGTACGAAAGACAAAAAACGGCGATGACTGCGTACGAGAGGAATTCAAAATACATCATTGAGTTGACGTCATTAAAAAAACATTAAGTGCCACCTTCAGTCATATGCATTACCTGGGTCACGAGCTGGGAATGACAGTATTGCATCAACTTCTGTGTTTCGTTTACAAGCGTTAGTCAGTTACCTCGTATGAAACAGCAAAGAAGATTCAGGACTGAGAAGGTCGTAGAGGAGCCTGGGAAACGAAAAAGAGACAAAAGAAAATAATACAAGAAGGGAAAGGAGATAACGCGACGTGCTTGAAGGATGCAGAGAAAATAGTATACAAGAAATTTCATTCATGACTCGCCTCAACGTTCGTACTCATAGTTTCACTCTACACGTAATTGCTTTTCCTTTCTATATACCGAGGAACTGTAATAAGGATAGAACGAATGAGACGTAATAGAAGAGGGGAAGACATATGAGAAAGAAAAACAATCAATTAAGCCACGTGTCACATATAATCGTATAAAATAACCTTGATTCATTGATGACTCGGTCAAACTTGTTGACCGTCACTAGATACACTAGCGTGCAAAAGACTCGTCAAATTGAATTATACATTAAATGGCACTAAATAGCCCTGCTCAAAAAGCAGGGTAAAAAATCTATAAACGGCTAATGGGTAAAAATATTTGACGAAATAATCCGAGTCAAAATTTAACCTCTACTTTGAATTTCCAACTCCTTCTAAACGCAGTTTTGCCCCTACATATAGTGGGTCCACGAGTTCAATGTCTTTTTTTTTTTTTTCGACAGATCGAAAGCGATGAAGTCTTTAGCAAGCTGTACGTCGTTTTGCATACAATTTTTGTAACAAAGTACGCATCTACATGGTTTTGCATTGAAATATATTCTATTTTTCTATTTTAAGATATTTCCGTGATCTTATGATAAGTTACGTATGATTTATTAAGGATTGCATTGTTTGCAAACTGTCAAAAAAACACATGAAACTCGTGGACCGACTGTAGCATCTCTAACTCCTCCAGCATCAAATTTTACAACTGTTTTGCGTCTCCAACTCCTACTGAGTGGGACGAATCTGAATTTTACGGCTGCATTGCGCCTTCAACTACTAGTTATAATATCGAGCTCCTCCTTTGAATCTCGAACGTCTTCTAAGCGCGAGAGATCCAAAATCTACCCCCTTTCTTAAGCTCTCATAGACACCTAAATATGAATTAAATATTATATAAAAGTTAGTCGCAGCGTTTAAAAGGTAAAAGGTGTAGCTATGTATATATCTTCTACCTACGATTCGGAAGTATGTCAGTTATAGGTAACTCATTATAGTATAACCAGTCTAAATTTCTTTTTTTTTAATTATTTAACATATATGCATTAGCCGAGCGGATTACGATAAAAATTGTGTAAAATGAAGATACATAGAAGTCTGAAATTTATTGCTTTTGTTCGTAAAAAAGATCAATCTTACTGAAGGTTAGTTATTGGAACCTGGTATCTCATATATTCACTTTTATAATAATTGAACTATATTAGATACGAATTTCAAATTATTTTGCTTATGACTGATTTATTTTTATAAACAACTGTACTAAATTTCAGACTTCTATCTTCGATTGCATATTTTTAATGACATAACCCGTCCTGCTGTTTGAGCATGCGCCATATTTTTTGATTTGGCGGGGAAGTCCTTCTTTACTACTCCAACGAATAAAAATGGTATGGTGAGGAACGTCTCCTTAAAGCCTCTACATGGTAGAAACGGAAATTTGTGCCGATTGAAGTCATAACGGAGGCTCTAATATAACATTGATAGAGAACTTCCTTTGCTTCTCCAACTCCTCCTTTGTTAAGATGTTGAAGGTTCAAAATAGTGGTTAAATTTCGACGCAGGAATATGTTATTTTTCCGTATTTCTCTGTAAAAAGTAATACCGTTAATTAATTGTCACGATTGAAAATGGTGAAACCGATAAACGATATAGCGACTGTTTGTAAATCAATAAAATAATTGCCAGTCGCGGGTAAAGCGTTGCTGTTGACCTCAAACACTAAGAACACTGCGCGGGAGAGAAAGAAATAAGAAAACCCCGTTAAACCCATGGCAACTTATTAGTTGGATATACGTTTGCAAGGTGTGCCGTAAAATATGCACACTCGCCGTATGTATTGCGCGAGCTTCCGCAATGCAGCTGCGTTTTAATGACGTTCATAGAAAATCATTAAAATCCATAAAACCAGAAAGGATTTAGACAAGTTTCTCTCTAGTCACTTAAAAAAAAGGTCAGTTGACAAAACCATACTAAAAATAAAATACGTTTCTTTAAGGAAAAAGTCTCGATTAATGAAGTCCGATTAATTAGCAGATTTAACAACGAGCATATGACTATACGTATAAATATATACGGGGTGTCAAACAGGATACATATTCATATAATCTTTTTTCACTGTTTTTGTGTCCTGAATCCTCGCCTCAAGTGGGTCCCACCTGTTAAGGTAGATCCTCTCTATATATATATGAAACTTAGTTTAATCCGTATAACGATAAGAGAATGATAATTGATGGAATACAAAGTATTGGCTAGATATTTTATATAAATATGTTTTTATAAATTGGCTAATTGAAAAGTGAGCAATCCTACTCCAGCCATGTAAAACAAAATTAAACTCATTCAATGAGTCAAGCGAATCAAATAAACTTCCGCAGAATTGGTAAAGGATACTACATGCATAGGACGAAAAAAACAAGCCAAGTATCCTTTTTTGCCAATTATAGTAATTTATTCTTCAATACAAAGGTCAAACCATAACTGTTCACCTATGTACGTGTACAAGAATATTCATGGTAACCCTTCAGTGGTGGCGCCTTTTTTTTGGCGTAAGAATTGTACACCTATCATGTCTGTCACACCCCGCGCCACCACTAAAAGATTAATATGCAATGAGATCGTCATAGTTTTATGATACAGTCTAATGAGATATAGCTATTTGCCGTTCTATAAAGAATTGGTAAAGTCACTGATTGATTGAGATCCATTCCAACTGTCTATCGAAACAGTAAAAAGCTGGAAACTCATAAATTATAGAAATTCGAATCATTCTTTTTTTTTAACACATGGTAGTTTCACTTTATTTTACCTAAAATTCACCGTTTAACTGTATCATTTCTCGAAATAACCGTTTTAGTTTCACTTCTAATAACAGCAATTTTCTTTTCACTGTCCTTTATATCTATAAAACGTGAAACAGTTTTTGTTTCCTCGACGACTTAAACGTGTAGCTCGGGTAGTACTTTCATGAAAATGGGGACAGTTAAGCGAAGGGCGACCGAACAGGGAAGAAAAGTAACGCCGAGATTCGTTAAATATTGCGTGGAAGAAGATTAGATTACGTTATCGAGCTTGCCAACTGTGAAATGACTTTTATCATATATGTACGTTTTCTTTAGTTCTTTTTTCTTCGCTTGAAAACCTGATAAAAGTGTTTACTAAAAGACCAAGCGCTAGAGTAGAAATCAATAAAAGCCAAAGAAAAATAATGGAAACACGTAAATATAATTTATAACGTATGCGAATAGCTGCAAAATACGCGATGACGGTCATATAAACATTGTACAATTTCTGATATTCAAATTCCGTCTGTTTAAGGAGAGTGAAAACTTCTTCAAGCATTTGCAAATTGTCGACAGTAGATTAGATTAGGGACCTTGGAATACTCGTTTACTTTGTAGTAGATAACGAACCGCGTTCGTTGCGTGATACCGAAGCGAAAGAAAAGTCGTTTCGCGCATATACCTAAAGAAAACAAGTAAAATTAAGCGCATAACATTTCTGTCTGCAAAAAACCGTATAACATAGCGAAAACATGTAAACGCATTAAAGGCTTTAATAAGAATGCTACCACGTTCCGTTTGGACGTTTGAAAAAATAAACCCAGATGAAACTTATGAAAACCGTAAAAATATCCTCGTAAATACTGCACCAAATATATCCCGACAAACAACTGAACGTCAAAACAGAAAAGTCCAATAAATCTGTTCAAGTTGCCACAGTATCGAATAGCGAACACGCAGTATCAAATAGAGAAAGCCATATCAAAATCAAAACTCAGTGAAAGATGAACTTCCGGTGCAACAACCAATTACTCCTCTCAACTAAGACGAGTTTAGATTCATAATAGAAGTCAGGAAAGTGCAGTAGAGAGAAGAGGAGATAAGAAGGAAATTTCGTAGGATCAAATTTCTAACGTATGAAATACAAATAGACATCGAAGAAATCTGTCATAGAAAGTTGCATCGTGCAGGAACTGTTTAACGTACCGCCTTTACTCAACCTAGCATCTCGATACGCCCTATAAATTCTAATACAGATCTACTACACTGCATACACAAAAATAACAGAATCCCTATATAATAAGGAATATAAGAATATTATACATTACGGAAGGAATGTAACTGACCGATAATCAGTAAAGAATAAAAAAAGGTGAATAGTGAGAACGAGAAAAGAAATAAGAAAAAAGATTAAAAAAGGTGAAGAAACGCGTGAATAAAAGCTAAGAGTGATGATAACGAAAAAGGAAAGCATAAAAAAAGAGAAGAGACACGGAAAGTGAAGTAGGAAGGAAGGAAGGAAAGCAATCGAGTTACGCGTCCATCGCGTAGCCATAGCATAGTAGTGCAAGAGATGTAGAAGGGGTAAAAGGTGAATAGTAGGCGAAGGGGATGAAGAGGTAAGGAGGTTCATTCATGCGCCGGTAGTGAGTAGGTGGGGTATTGATCGTTCGTATTATATACCGGCCACACAACAGTCATACATTGCACCCGCTTTTTTAGCCAAGAATTTTTTCTCGAATCGAGCCATATCCGTTCGTATTGCTTTCTGAAACACTAAGAACGAGTACAATAACTTGATCACGGGACCAAAAGTATCATTGCTCAATTTGAAATAGCAATCATTGGCTACGATAAATTTACACGCACGACGGTTCTGCTCTATAATATCGGTATAGATATATCTGCTAATAAAAGTAACACGATGTATAAACAGAAAGAATAAAATTTAACTAAACAAATACCTAGACACAGATATACTGATTTATATCCAGGTCTATATAAACTTAACAGAAAAAAAAAAAACAGAAACAAGAGCTACACGAAGTGCAACGTAAAATAAAAAAAAAATCATGTAACCCGAAGTTCGTTTCTATTATAGCGATACCCTTCGCACTCCAATTGCTGCGAAATGATACGCAAGCGATTACATCAGACCCCGCACCCATATCCATATACGTCCTGCGTAATCGATCAGTTCTCAATGATAAATTCAATGAGCACGCTCCGTGAGCACCGACGGGGAGCGCCACCCTTATTACAAAGAGAAAAAAATTGACAATTTTCATATTAGACGTCTACTACCCTTTATATAGCATTGACCCCTTTATCTGAATTTGATTCAGCCATTCATTGCGCCCCTTCCTTCTTCCACGTGACGAAATAGCCACCGTGTAAGCAAAGCCCACATTAACATTCCAATATGGTAAGAAATATTCTCATACAAAGGTGGGAAGTTGTTCGCTCGCCGTGTGTGGGCTTGATGATCTGTTACCGCAGCTACCAGGCAACCGTACTCTACGGTATCATAATAGGCAGAAATAAAATTTAATAAGAACTTTGTCTTAACGAGATTACGACTACTAATCAAAACGTTCCACTCATGACATAATAAGATTCGCATATATTAATGCATTTTTAGATAATACATAAAGTTCCATAACCCTTAACTAGTGTTGTGGGGACCCGCGACGTTACGAACCTAACTTTTCTCCACATCAGTTAAAAGGGTTAATTCTATCCAGCGTCCCATATGGCTAATTGTATTATCTATATCGAGAAAGTTCTTTAACAAAAAGAAAGAGGCTGTATTTTAATCAAATTTCAGATACTCCGTACCTGAGTAGCAAAGGTTGATTGGCCACCGTGTATATTGTGATGCAAGAGTCGTATGAGACAGGATGTTCCATGTCACAGTCAATACTACTGGTTCGTTGACCCTTTCAGATTATAGAATCAAACCTCGATAAGAACCCCAGAGGTTTTCCATTCAGGATTGTTGGACGAATGAAAACGTGCCTTACGATTCTTCAAGCAGACATTGAAAAAGATGGAAATGGCAAACGTCTTGCTTCATTTCTTATAATATATCCAACATAAACTGCCAGATTCCTTTATATGATAAACACCACAAGCTGTAACTGTCGCATAATCCTTTTTTAGGCTGTGCAGATAAAAAAAAGTGATACAAAATTAATTGATTTCAACCAGAAAATATTGCCCGTAACTCGCATTAATGCAAATGGAACTACGAAAATAGTGCAATTAGCATATAACGGCTATAGCACAAGAGAAGACACGTGATCCGCATCAGAAGAATGGAGCACATGATACCGAAATAATGCGCGCCAAAGCTCACCAATGAGATGCATAGCCCCACAGTATGCACCAATGCACACTGGAGTGCAACGAAACAGAAAACGTTACGAGAGGAACTCAATGGCCTTTTGTGCACGAAATTAATTTGTTCCATAACGTTAATTAGTCTTTGTGGTTTTCCATTATCGACCAGGTAAAACAAAGTACAATATTTTACCTTCTCTAATGGTACCTAAGTATCCAACACGTAACGGAATGCATATAACGAACATATTGTCCTTAGACGAAGGTCAACTGAAATAATAAGTGTGAAAAAGGCAGACAAAATAATATGCACGCCAATTAGAATTTCATTCATCGCACGAACGTCGGAAACATATCTGTAGATTTCATTGGCCGATTGAGCAAAGAATAAAAAAATAGAACAAAAATCTATTTTCACGGCGTTATCGAGACAAATTGTTTGTTCAGAGAAAAACTGGCGCTCTCCTGCTAATGACAAGCGTTCATTCTCCTTCGAGGGTGAAAAATTCAACTGTTTAGCGTACAATTAGCAGTCCTGTTCTATCTGGCTGTCTGTCAGAGAAAAACGTAAGACGAGTGTCGTCAGTAAGGCTTTGTATGCGCAGTGCGTTGTCTATGTCAGTTGAAATTCCCCGCAAATGTATTTCTGTCACAACAGAAACCAGCAGATGGCAATGCTTTGGGAATAGTTATGAAATTTACATAGCAGCAACCGGTTGAAATTCGTTCGAGGAGTTTCAAAGCGACAAGACTATCTATGCTCTAATTAATCCGATTAAATTGCAAAACGAAGCCAAAGAGGCGCGTTTCGCTTAATGATCCTATAAGCCTGTAGATTCCGATAACTTTAAGTCATGATTAATATACGATAAATCATATAGCAAATTAGATAATACATAATCATTGATTTTCACGAGTCCCTCGATAACATCTAATGCTTTTCCAACTAATTTGACAAAAACGAAATGTATATCATGTTACACAGCTGCATATTATATACAACTATTATAAAAATGGATATACAAGTATAAGTATATAAGCAAAATACATTAATATAATGTGTAGAAAAAAAAATCGAGATGAACAACGGTACTGTGACGTGATGAAAAATACATGATTAAAAAACGAGTAAATTAAAGAGTTGGGAGACTCTTCTGCATTGAAACTCGGTGGGAAGGTGTCCCCTTTAAACCGCATTTTGCTCATGGACGGACTGTATTAAGGGATAAATAATTGAGAAACGAGGCATTTATGAACTTAGCCTTCACTTCCAGTGTGTCACAAATTTTCATGAGGTTTGCGTGGATTTCAAAAACTTTTTTTCGGAGTTTCAAATTAAGACACCAAAAAAGTGTGGCAGATTCGTGAAGGTGTATTGTCATATACGTTGCTTTAAACTGCTTTAACGTTATTGTTACGCAATAGCAAGGCAACGTGATAGTTAATATCTTCGTGACGGCGTAATAGTATTTCATGACTATTATTTTAATCATCTTAGCTTTCAGTCGGTTCTATATATGGAGTCGTTCGATTCGTTCCACATTCAAAAAATGACCCGTTAATATCGCAGTGACACAATACTCTAATGGAAAATAAGGACAAAAGGTTAAAATTAATATTACTTTCTAGAAGGATTACTAACACTCATACTTGCACTAAGAAATTAATTTTTTTTTCTATAAGTAAAATAAATCTGGTATTAGACGCATACACGAAAAAAAGGAGAACAGTAATGGTTACTAATCTGGTTAGCAGCGAGTCTCAGGTAGCATAGAAAATGAGCGACGAACAGCGTGGAAATAGGACTGATTATTTAGAAGACAGTAACCATTACTGTTCCGAAGGTAATTCTTACTGGGTTGGTTGGTGAAGAATACTTTGCTGCAAAGTTGGACTCACTGCTGGGACTCACTACTGACCAGACTAGTAACCATTACCGTTCTCTTCTCTCCGTGTATAATATTAGTATAAGGTAAATGCCCCTATTACGGACCGTCTAAGGAAAATCTCTCACTCTAACCGTGTAAATTCATAGAAATAAACAAGGATATAAGAGGTCACCTATTTGTGACCGGGCCAACACCGCCCAATCATTGGCTGTTTATCGAGTGGTGGGGGAAGCCTACTATGGCGAAGTACACCGGTCAGGAATTGGGACACGGTCCGTAATAGGGGCATTTACCTTACGTGTATTATATTCGTCTTCTGTATTAATTATTAAATGCTATAACATACACGTATACGTGTATACCTAAGTCGCAAATACATTCGTTATCATAATTTGGCAAGTTTGGCAAAATAATTGTTATTTGAGAACTTCTTTGTCTTATCCAAAATACATGTCACATGAATTAATGCTGTAAGGAAATTTTACGTTAATGCAATGCTTGCTTTAAATAGTTTACATAAATTAATAATTAATCAATGCAATGCTTGCATTGAATAGATTAAATAAAATGATGAGTATTAACAGTGGTCAGGGTACCGAAGTCCTAATTTGCGGCGTTTATTTCATAGGGGCTCGATAAGTTTTTACTATGTTGATTCATCAAGATTGAGAGGACTTATTAGCATGGATGATACTTTTGAATTTTCAATCATGAATCACTGCTTGTGCAATGATTAATCCGAAACTGAAGTAAAAATTCAACCTGTAAATTCAGATATTATAGTTGACTCAATGTACAAATTCTCGAGTAGCACATCTCTCAACTTCAGTTTAAGAAAATAAGTAATATTCTAAGTCTACTTCAATTATTGATAAGCGCAAGAAAATACAACAAATACAAGTTCGTCTTGAAAATTATAAGATAAACTTTTTTAATATCCCAAAAGTAGCGACCAGTTTTATTTAAAAAAAAAAAGACCAAGACTCAGATTCACCTCAAAGCATTCAATATTTTACCTCATAATGATGTAATATAAGTTTTTGTCCATAACCTTAAAAGTGGAATGGAATTATCATTTCCCACAAGAATTACCAAAACCGACTTCCATAAAACACGTCAAAGGAAAAAACAAAGCCACGTTGCACAAAAAAAGATATGATCTCGTTAAAAATGCGATTTTTAAAGCAAACTATAAAGAAACGATAAATTTTTTTTATAATTACCACGTCACTTCGCATAGAGTATTTTTCTTTCCTCCATTTCTTTCCACTTATTTCAACCTCGTAACACTCGACGTAGAGTAATAAAAAGAGAGCATTAATTGGGCAGATAAATAGAATCGGTTCTTCTCAAATCTTAAAACGTTTCAGGCTATGTTTGCCTTCCCTCTTCACACAGATATCGATAATTGTTACTATAGACTCCCCAATAATCGACAAATTGGCTCGTGCCTTTTGATACGTGAATATCGAATCTTGTGGCTAAACGACCATGCAAATCGACCAATTAAACATAGAATCAATTAATTAATCTGGACTAGATCGTCGCTGCCATAGATTCTACAGGTATTACTATCCATTCTCGTACCCATGCAGTGCAACCGTGTACCTGAAGTTGTTTTAAGCTGCACGAAACTGGTTAATTCCTTTTCGATTTCGTGTCAAGTACATACATATACTTTAGTGTGTATATATATATATATATACACACACAAATGGCGACACGAGGAAAGTGTGAATTGCATGTCACCAGCTGAAATCGTGCGTAAAATGCGCAAGTTAAAATGGTGCTGGCACGAAGCAAGTGTACAAGTAGTGACTGACATTTTTGAATGGAGTAAAAAGAAAGATCCAAATAACTCGAAGAAGTTCCTGAGGCAACTTTATTGAAACTTCTCAAATTCGTTGAAAAAAAAGGAAAATGTTTATCCAGGTTGCACATTAAATAAATGGCAGCGTTTATTGATGCGTTCAGTTATAAAAGTCCATTTACTACTCGCTTCCATTGAGGGAAGGAAACACGTTTGCTTTAACGCTTTTTTTAATTGAACGAGCAACACTATATACGTCGGTAGGATCTGGTACTACCTACTATAGATAAAATAGTATATTATACACATAGATGTAACGTATTTGTTGCGAAATAATTCAATGAACTTATTTCGAGCTGAACGATTCGTGTACGTACTAGTCGCCGATCCAGGCTTCGAAAATAATTATTAAATAATTTGCCGAAATCTCTTTGAGAATTCGTACCAACTCTATTACCGGAGCACGATAACTATACGATTAGTGATAATAAATTCCACCCTGGGATAATTCGAAGAATATAAATAAGTCAGACACGATGAATCCAAGAGGTCGTGAAAATAGTGGAAAGGTGAAAATAGAAATCGGGTCAGACAATAAGAGATTCGACTTGTCCTCTTATTATATTCTCATCGCTATACTATTCTGGGTTAATTTTAATAAAAGCCTTTAAAGCCACCTCAACCCTCTCTTCAACCTTACCGCAAGGAAAAGAAGTTACTCAAAAATATATTCGACATATCAAACTTTTCGTTGTTTTATACATCGAAAATAGATTTCGGGTGTACTTTGAATATATTTCAGATATATTCTTTGCAGACATATATTTCACATATATCTTACAATATATACGAGATATAGTTTTCGTCGAAAGTATATTCTGTATATCTAAGATATATTTCGTATATATCTTGCAGATACTTTTTTTCCATGGACGGTTTCTACAATCATTTGCACCTTGCACAAAAATGGGCAGACACTATGAATCGATAAAAAATTAATATCCCTTCAACCCTGTTTGTCTTGTGTCTTATTAATTTTATATTAACAAAAAAAGTGACAGGATTTCTTAAACCAATTCTTCAAAAACTGTGCACGAGTACATTTTAGATAATTTTGTAGTGAATTAAAATCGGAAACGGCACCAATTCGTGAGAGTAACTTTTGCCTTACGTATCTTTATGACGGTTTCTCATTGTCAGTGTATTTTATTTTCGATGGGAAAGTATGGTGTAATATGTGGCTGACCATTTATCAACCAATCATATTAGCTTATAATTTATGTTTGTCAATTAAATTTTTTTTCTGTACTAAGGTAGACTGAAATTAGTATTAAGATAAATCACTATAGTCGTATAGATCCTATATGTAAGAAATTCATATCTGCGAAATTGCAATAAATGTCGTGGGAGATTTTTCTAAGCATAAAATTGTATAATTGGAATAATCGTTTTTACGACAAATTGCGTTGGAATGATAAAATTTGCACATAGAATGGATTTTCTCAGCGTAGCTGGACACGATTACAGTACACGCTCATTCATATTCAGTAGGAAAGTAATAGCACATTAATTTATGTTGCTTGACACGCGATCAGATCGATTTTATTTTTTTCACTGCTATCATTTATTTATGATATAATAGTTTTACTCTCGAAAATTTTGCAGAAGAACACTGTATTGAGCATTGTTACCAGGTAAAACAAATATTGAAACAGACTCTCGAGTCAGACTAACTTTTAAATTCATAATATGAACTGTCATCTTACATTATTGACAAAGTAATAAACAACGATATGCAATTAAACGACCAGGCAAGTCTTAATCTTTTAACTTCAGTAATTATAATAGGTAACACGAAAAAGGTGTTTATATGGAATTTCCAGTGCTGAGATTCTATCATTACTGTTTAATGTTTCGAATACACTTCACAGGATATGTGCAGCTTATAGAGAAATATAAAAATTTAATAAAATCAGCAGTTTCATTAAACGACAGATTGTCGTCAACAAATTCAGCAATAATAGTAATCTAAAAACAAATCTGAACTTTGCAATTCAATATTTAAATAATTAATCATTGCTGTATTTAATACTTTTTTTGCAATAATTCCATACAATAAGATATTTATATAAGTTTTCTATATACTTGTGTAGAATATGTTTAGTTATAAATTTAATATTCAGGAACGATATTCCTATGTACGTATACGACGTCCTAACAAAATATTATGAAACAACCTTGGCTCCTTTAATCATTATGTCTGTTTCTTACAGGAATAATATTTTAACATAATTTCAAAGCGCTACTATGTGACACTGTTGCTGTTTCATTTCCATGAACATTTTAAGGCGTGTCTGTTTGTGTTCACCATTGATGAAATGCATTGCTCAATGTATGACAAATAATTAAACAGAAATATCTTTCAAAAATATGATTTCTTTGCACTGCAGTGGGTCATACAGATCTTTTTGGAAAGTAAAGAATTATCATTATTTTTCACAGTGAAAATAGTAGATAGCAACAGTACCTGAGGAATGTTAGCATTGATTTGACGATTGAGTGCATCTCGTTCTTTCTCCACCTCCTGGAGTCGAGACTCAGCTTCTTGCAAGCGTTCCTGGCTCTCGCGTAACGAGTCCACCAGCTTGTCACGTTCGTCCAACATTGTGACCATTAGCTGTTCGAATTGAGCGTCTTCGCCAGAAAACTGCGAGCTCCTCTGGCTGATGCTGTCCTCCGAAATAGTGGGCAACACGTCGCACATCATATTCCACATCTTGTTTGTTACTGCTTCTCACGGTATCGCACTATTGCGCTAATACTTCAAACTGACAGGATTTCACTTCCTTTTAAATCTATCTACTCATCACTGTTGCCCTATTGGTTATAAGCTTTCATTGCTTGATCGATGAATGATGATTTCACCACAACTTTTGGAACTTCACACTACAGTCCCAATCTATAATTGAAAAATTGTATTTGAGACCCTATATTCATATTAGTCTATCCATCCATTAATATATCTGTTTTTTGTTGATAGTTTGATAATGCTAATTAAACCACCTATATTTAATGTATTAATTTGACTGATTAAAAATTCTGAATATCTTGTAGAATAGTGAAATTTGAGTTATCGTAACAACAAAGTGTCGTGTGTTATGCTTTTGAATTCATGTATGATGTGAATTTGTAATCTCTTTTAGTTACTAGCTAAATATGAATATTTCAAGTTAGCTATTTATATTATTTGAAATTTGTTGATCTTTAGAAGTTAATCATGATTGAATAAATCTTTATTTTTGGACAATTGTCTTTCAAATAATAAACCTTTAATATTTCCCAAAAAAATTCTGTAATAAAAAAGGTTGAATTAAGCAATAAGAATTTTTTTCTCTCTGAGATATTTGTAAAGTTCTTGGAAAACATCCAAACAAAATAACATAATAGCTTTACTTCTTAAGAAAATGTACCAACGTACAAAGTTCTTTTCCAATGTACATCTGCAACCACCTTGATCAGCCACTGGTCACTGAAAACATCATATTCCCTGCACTTGAAACTTTGATGTTTATAGAGTTCAACATTGTTCCCAGGGTATTGCTTCCCATTGGGAAGCCAACAGGATGTGAAAATCAAAATTCCCCATCCTTATCCAGTCCATCAAAACCAAGCATTGATTGACACAAAATAGAATTGTTAAAATCTTCTCCACAGAGGCTCAATTTCACCTTGAACTACAGAACACAATCCACTGAAACACATTGGTGAAGAAAAATGCACTTGTATACGTAAAGGAATTTTGATCATTTCCGTCTTTCCATCGCGAGAAAACCAATTGACGATGAAGCGGCCAATAATTTTGATTTATCTAGGACACAATTTGCGAGTTTTCCTCACTCTCTGAGGCTGGTCATTTTCCGCATGAGAAAACGTTCTAAAAAAGAAGTCCTGTCGGGGTGAGATGATTACGGGAGGTTCTGACAAGATAAGAAAATTGGCCGTCTCCCGTCGGCGAGCAGTGACGTTCAAAATATCCAGTTACTTCGTACACTGAAACAATTGCGAACTCTCCTTATCACAGGATACACACGGCACTAGTGCTGGTTTGTTAAATTTCGATTGCATTCTCGCGAAAAAGCCGAACTGACACACCTAAGTGGCTCTCACTACCGCCCAGTCTCTAGGCTACTCCATTTCCGATATCGGCGGCCATCTTGCCCCGTGACGTCACAGCTCCCTCGAGCGAACTTGCGCAGGACTCCGCCCGAATACAGCGGCGAATTACTCTTCTGCCGGATATTCAAAGCCGCGACGAACGATCAGTCGATCAAATCAATGTGAAACCGAGCTGCGAAACAAGCATAAATAGTTATTTACCGTATGCTATTCAACGCCTGTCTATCTACTCTTCATTAAGTAATTAATTAATCCATCACTCTTAACTACCAAGCCCCCAACACGTAAACAAATGTCTTCGATTGACTTTACTCCGAAAACCTGTTCTTCCAATAAGCAAGAGTACATTCATTTATAAATGTTGATCACAGAGATTTGCAAGGATGACAATAAAATATGATTATTTTATCTATTAATTATAAGCTTCCGATATATCGTTCGTAGGTAGATAATTCATTTTTAAAGAACACTGAAGAAATTCTAACCCAAACATGAATATGCACAAAAAATAGTTAAATATATCAGACACTAGAAATTATAAACCAATATTATTAAATAATAATTACTTTAAACAAACATTTCATAACATGCACTATTTAATAGCGTAGCATCTACTATTATTTCTCCATTAGTCATATTAACTGTTTATGATTATTTACAGTTTTAATATTGTCAAATGTATGAAACGCTGAGAAAATTTGCAATGGGAAACAATTCATATCCGGAAGACTGAATAAAATGTTATTTACGGTAATTTATTAGTTCTTGTGAAATTGGACAAGAATTTCATTGCGATACTAGCCCATATGCTATGCCCAGTTTATAGTAAAGTAGTTGCTGATTGGTGAATTTACTCACACCGGATTGTACACTAGCATCATTGACGTTAAGTATTTTTCATACAAAATAAAATTAGTATTGTAAAAAATAAGTACAAAGCAATACTTTCTTAATTCAAAAATCATGCAATACATTTTCTCAAAAATTATGTTATATTTTATACAATATATCCATCACAAAAATTTAATGACGATCTGCGAAACTGACTACATAAATAAAATATACTATCATTCCTCAGGAATCCATACAAGAAATGTGTACTACATGATAAAGTCAGTTACCCAAGAATTGTACACGCTGCTCAGTCTCTTACCATTAAACAATTTGACACAGAAAAATCAATGGATATATAAAAAGTACAGCGCGAACATAAAAATTCTTTAAGTTATAAAACAATTGACTGCATTGCATAAGGTAATCTATAATCTTTCATTTTATATCAACGTGTAATTTAACACTTATAAATAAATGGTACCGTTAGAAGGTCAATTGTTAATGTTTATTGATTAATAATAATTATGCTTTAAATTGGAGCAATTTGTTCGTAAGTGATATATCGCTCAAAAATCGTTTAATAATAAAAATATATAATATACAAAATATGCCATTAAACTGTTAAGATCAAAGTATTAAATTCTGGAACACGAAGCAGACATTATGAACATCAAATAATTATTGCTGAAATAAAGCATCGAACGGTATAATAAAAATCGTGGAAACTTCAAAACTTTCTCGAAATTCATAATCGACTATAAAAAAAGGTTTTGAAAAAAGGAAAATAATTGTAGAAAAGCGGTTCAACGGGCAGCTGAGACTGCGCGAAGAAATTGCGGGCTGGTTTGGAGGCTGAAGATCAATACGATTGTGAAGAGCAAGCTGGACCAGTGAGGAGCCGAGATCATCTCGTTTCAGCCAAAGCATCGTCATGAAATCCAGCACGCATACCTGTATACCACAATCGACAGGTAAAATATTTCGAGAAATAAACAACGTTCCGAAGAGAGCATTATAAAAAATCTAGAAATTCTTATTCTCAATATATTTACTTGCTATACTAGACTTCATATCTCTTTCATACGTGTTTCAAAATTACTCTGTATATTTCCTGTTCTCATATTTCAGTTGTTACTATCGAATCTTAAAAACTGAATACAATTTATCATAAATACTGTACACTGTTTTATCATAACCCACGATAAACACTCTCACCTTTACATCAGATAATATACGGAAAATATACATATATATTCCCATAAATTTGGCAATGGGCTATTTTGGGAACGATTTTACTTACGTACTGGCTACTTTGAGGACATGTGGCTGTTTTGAGGTCTGTCCCCAAAGAATTTTCAGCGTAACGGCTGT
>JARQST010000557.1:91122-225728 GCA_030142225.1 Pachycephus smyrnensis | reverse complement strand
AAACATTTCAGCTTGCCGTTGTGAATGCCCCATAATCGGCAAGGTCCTCAAAACAGCCAGTGGGCACACTTATATATATATATATATATATAATTGACGATATATTTGTTGATGCAATAAATAGTCATACAACCGCCCATGGGACTTTAGCCTGATTGATAAATATGTTTATTACTGGCAACATTTTTAAAAATTTGCCAATATCAAAGAAAGTTATTCAGCAATAGTTCTATAAATTGAAATCATCTTAGTAATGATAAAATAAATGAAGCTATGATGATTCAAGTGCTACAAATAATGTAGACTCATTATGGGTTATATTGTATATGCCAATAAGTTGAATATATAATATTACGTTTCTCAATTATGAGAAGTTTAAAAAATTTCTAGATGACAATCATAAATAATTTTATTTCCTCTGGCATGAATTTTATTTATCGTACCAATTAGCCGTTATTATAAAATTTTGGCGTTTAACAGTTCTCGGAGATCTCGCAGGAGGTGAATCGATTGAGGACATCGCCGAGTCCGTGGACGAGCTACGCGAAAAATTGGCGAACATGAAGAAAATGATGGAGGCTAGAAAGGGCAGCACCCTAGGTGACCTGAGCGCACGAAAGCGACGAGAAACTTCTGATATAATCGACGGAAATTTTTTGTCTTGGATATTTGGTTCCGCACTTCTTGTAATACTCAGTGTCAGCTTTTACGCCTTTTACAATCTTTACCATGCAGTACTCAAGAAATTTCCTTCTCATCATACGGAACTATGAATCATTATGGAGCGTTGCAAACAATATCTAACAAATAACACATCCGTGATGCACAATCATGAGATTGTTTATATAAATTACATTGATTTGATTGGCACTTAAGAAATTGTCTATTCCAAAAATAATTTTGGACGTTAACCAATATTTTGACAGATTTTATTACTTGCCAATATTTGTCTTCGTTAGAGATAATTAATATTGACGCAACTTTCATTATTATATTGTTGTTATTATGTAAAAAAATGGATTTTTAATGAATATGCTGTGAAATGTTCATTGACCAGCTGATATTAAACACATTAATACCATTAGAAGCATGCCTAAGGCACGTGAACGGAAATTTTGAGAAACGAAATAAAAATCACCACAGAATACGTAAACAAATAACGAATACAGATAGACGCAAAACTTTCACAAATTATAGTGACTTTGATAATTTAAATGAGTTCAATAAATTAAATTTCATAATTTATGTATTCTGTTATTATGTTATTATTTGATTATGTAATTCTACAATTATCGTTGCCAAATTATTTATTGCAATTTTTTTCCGTTAAGTACAGGAAGCAAAGATGACGATTGAGTGCCTTATACATAGACGTACATCTCCTGCTTCGGTGTAGATGCATATAAGGAAAGTTAATTTTCTTTATTCACAATATTTATTGTATATTCTGCTGGCCAAAAGATAGGGCAGTATATTGTAAACTGAAATGCGAAAATTTCTAGCTAATTACAAAATTATCTATAATTCGTGAATATCCAGATTACCTCCGTATTTGATATTATACAGTGGAATAGTAAGAATTTATCACTTATAATTGACTAATATTTATCAACAGACAAATATAATTGTTGACATTTTGATAAACGCCTGTTTCTGTTTTTAGCGACAAAGTGGCATCAAAATTGCGTTACACATAACGTCCATGAATGTAACGTGTTTTATTATGAGTTACTTGATATAATATTGTAAGGATTGATATATTTCATTCGAAGACAAAGTTAAACTTATTAATAAATAATTTTTATTAATAAAGATAAGATTCATAAACTCGTATCCATATATTACGCCATGTACTTAAAAAAATGCAAACATCAGTAGTGCTTAAAAAATTTGTATTAAGAACATTCAGTTCTTGGGTAATAAAAATATTACAATATATATCAGGAAAATTAAATAGTTATAATCCGACGCTTGTGATGTGAAGTGTGAAGATATTAAGGAAAAGGCACATTTACAATCGCTCCGCTTTTGAGCGAATTGTTGAACGGGAATGATTATCAGAAGCATAAGTGCATCTCATAGTCGTTGGAAATTTAAAATTACTGCATTTCGGTCTTCCATTGTTGTCTGTAATTGGTTTATGAGAATTTAATAAGTGCATATAGTCGGTCCACGAGTTCAATGTGTTTTTTTGACAGTTCGCAAACAATGCAGTCCTTAACAAATCACATGTGAGTTTCCATAAAATCACGGAAACATATGCTAAAATAAAAAAATATAATATATTTCAGTGCAAAATCGTGCACATGCAAACTTTGTAACAAAAATTGAATGCAGAGCCACGTGTGGCTTATCAGGGACTTCGTTGTTTTCCATCTGTCAAAAAAACACATCGAACTCGTGGATCGACTATAGTATTCTATAAGTACGCCAATATCGCGATTATTGTCAAATTTATAGAAATTAAATTAACATCAGAATCAAGGCAATCATATACAGTATTTGTAATACATTAATTTTATGACACTTGAGCTATAATATTCTTTTGTATTTATTTTCATATTTGAATTAATTACTATACGCCTATACGACGGCAATCTTCATTCTAATGTACTGTTTTGTTGATTAAAATATTTAAAAGAAAAACAAGAAATTCAATAGATCATTAAAATGTGTATACTCACTTTCCAATTCCTTATTAAACGTAGCTAGCATTTTATGATAATCTTCTTGTTGCTAAACGAATGAAAGCAAAGGTTCAGAAATAAGGCGTAAGCGCAATAACCCATGAATAAAAAAACAATAATAAAATATAGAAAAATTCAAGAGAACATAAAACCTTCAAAACATCATTTTTAAGATTTTCACGACGCAGAGATAAATTTGTGACTTCTTCTTGTAAACTTTTTACCTACAATTCACATGTAATAAATATTATAGTAATAAACATTATTATTATTCCAACCTCTTCCTCGGTTTTCATAAAGTTTTTCTTTAAATCAATCATCAGGTCCCTATAACGATCTTCGATCATTGATACACTTTTATTGTCGATATCGTCCAATACTTTTTCTGTGCTCTTTATCGACTCCTTCAACTGTAATGTATTATCATTATTCGTTATACTGCATTAAACTTTTTTTAACGATATTATTCTGTGTATGAATTGATAATGCTATCTTTATTGTTGCTTGTTTATACCGTGTGTTCTTTCGCTGCCAATTTTTTCGACAATGCGTGCAATTTATCACATACAATTTTCATTACCTGTAATTATTATTAATATGCTATATAAGTTCTTTAAAACAGCATACGGAAGCAAGCATACAGTGATATATGTGAATTAATCATCAGTTAATTGTACTATACTAATTTATATTATAATTTTCATGAAATTATATAAATGAATCAGAATTTACACCAACTTCGCCGGATGTTGGTTTATCGTCTTTATTATCATTAGGTAAAATCTGAAAAAGAATATTAAAAGATATGTACAAAAAAGGAAAGTAATGCATGTAAAGCAGTGTTTCTAAAATGTTTATGGGACTTATAAAATATTGTTAACGAAGTGTTAAAAATTCAATATTGATTGTTTTAAATAGTACGATGTACTTACGGATTTTTTTAACTCCTCCTCTCGACTCTTGTACTAAATTTCAGAAACTTCAATTATTATATGTAGAAATATAATTTTAATACCAAATGTTACTTTCAACTAATATTTCACCGAATAAATTTATTGGACTAAAAGATCTCATTATGACTGAACTCATTTTAATATTTGTATATATCTTACCATAACCATGAGAAAAGTTGTGATGCAAGAAACGATGAAATAGAAAATCCATAACATTTTGAAAGAACACAATTGCATTATAATAGGCCAGGCAAAATTATAAATTTGGGGAGCCATGACAATAGTCGCAAAATTACAAATAAAATCCCGTATACTATAAATGTTTCGGCAAACACCAAATTTTCTGCACATTACAAATGACAATGACACATCAAACTTAAAAAAAATTTATTTGCCCGTGCCGCGCTTCCTGATTCCAGAGCAGAATTTTTTTTTAAACTAATGTCGCGATAAATTATCGTACAAATTTTACAATTATTAAAAAAATACTTATAACATTACATATAGTCATATAGCTAATGTATGCACACTATTAAAGCTCAAGAACATTTAACTATTATAGTTATTGATAATTTATAAGTAATGTTATAAGAATTCATATAATTTAACACATATCAACAGAAAATGGCTTCTTTTCTGGACGTTTGCCACTGTTGTTAAAGATAGATATTCTGTAAATTAAAAAATCTATCGAGACTAAGATCCAGTTGCATCGAACGGCGTCGCATAACCATAATTCAGCAAAGTTTGAACTGATTGATTATTAAACATCTTCCAAATAAGATACCATTTATTGTTTAATGTTAAGACAATTTTGTCCAGGATGCAGTCGCTTGCCAGTCTTGGCGAAAGAGAGTTATAGCATAAGAAAAATATCAGTGCCACAAGACCTAACCTACAACAACAATTATAAATATGGGACTGACGTTACAACCAAAAAAGAAGCTGAAAAAGAATTTTCACCTGCTGGGAGGTCAATTCTGCCTTCACAGTCTCAAGTTGTCATTGCTGGTGCTGGTACTGTTGCCAATTCTATTGCGTATCATCTTACTATCAATGGATGGAATGACGTACTTGTATTGGAGCAAGGACGGTATGATTAATTGTATAAATTACCTCTTATGTATAAATAACCCTTAGCTATTTCATTGTTATCTCACTCAAGAGTCTATTACGATTCAAGGAGTGTAATTGAAAATTAAAGTATTATGTCTAGCGTTATATTTTATATTAGAACATGATACGATGATATTTACTTAAGTAAAATTAAGAACTCTACTTTGAATCCCACTCAAATATCTCTGTTATGCACTAACAATTTAAAAACGAATATATTGATTTTAATCATTAACAAAAATACCTGCTTATTATTAGCATTTTTATATTAATACAAAAATAAAGTCATCATTTTGTTTTTTTTTTAGTTTATTAAAATGTAATATGCATCATAATGAATGTGTTCTTACAGGATTGGCAGTGGAACATCACATTTTGGCTCAGGCACTCTTGGATTATTCAAGCCTATCTCTCACAGGAACCTAATTTCATACAGTATAAAATTATATCGTCAGTTACAAGAAATGGGTTACGATATTGGATTGAAAGAATGTGGTAGTATAAGCTTGGCGCAAACGAAAGATAGAATGATAGCCCTGAAACGGAGAATAGCATATAATGTTCCTACTGGTTTACATTGTGAAGTAATTATATATTAATTATAAAAACTACCCTGAAAAATTAGAATGGAATCATTTCACAATATTATGCTTGCATAAACCAAATTCTTACTTGGAATTTTACTTTTGCACTTACAATTGTTTTGCTCTACCAAATTATTGGTTACAACTTCAATTGCCTGAAATATATATTGAACTAGCTCTAAACTACTAATCCATTTCAATATGTTTCATGGGAAAAAGATTCTTGGAAAGGAAGACTTAAAAAAACTGCATCCATACTTGCATGTCGATGATTTAGAAGGTGCAGTTTGGGTACCTCAAGATGCAGCGGCCAATTCCAGTGCAATTTGCGAAATGTTAGCAAAATTAGCACGACAAGGTGGAGCACAGTACCGAGAAAATTGTCGAATCTTAGAAGTCTTCACAGATAATGGTGCTGTAAAATATGTAAAAACTGAGAGTGGAACTGTCTTTTGCGAATATTTTATAAATTGTGCCGGAATGGTAAGCACTTCTTCACAGTGAATCGTATATTAAACTTCTTACAATTACAGTAATTGCAATTAACTACATTCAAAGATTTGTTAAAAAAGAAACATCGTATATCTCGTCAACAATAATATTCCTTGAATAAGTAGTTGTAATTTTTTAATATAAGTACGAATCATAAAAAGACGTTGAGGATAAACAAAGTTACAAATACTTTTAGTGGGCTCGAGAATTGGGATTGCGGTGCAATCCACCAGTACGAATCCCTGCATATCCAGCTGAACATTTTTATGCTACAACCCCTACGTTTACACCAGAGTTAAGTTCTGATTTACCCTGCATACGAGATTTTGATTCTCACTCATATATGAGACAGTGGCAAGGTAACACATGCCAAATGTAAATTATCTATTTAATTGTTGAATAACTTTCATTCTGCAAATCACATTATAAATGATTTTATAATGCAGGCAGTTGAGCTGTTTGTAAGATTCAAATGTATTTGATTGTAAGATCATGTACGTTTTAATGTAACGAAATATGAACATTGTTTACAGGTGGTTTAATGGTTGGCTGGTTCGAACGTGAAGCACGACCTGCTTTCGGAAATGGTAATGTTCCAGTAAAAGATTGGAAAAATCACTTAAAAGCTGACAAAGCACATTGGAAACCATTGTGGGAAAAAGCTGTGCATCGGTTACCTATTTTAAATGAAATTAAAGAGCCCACAGTGTATAATTGTCCAGATAACTTTACACCGGATGGCAGATGGATATTAGGAGAGAGTCCTGAAGTAAAGAATTACTTTGTTGCAGTGGGAATGAATGGTAACTCTCTACAAGGTAAGCTTGAATGACATACTATATATTTTTCCAATTAATATCTTTAAAGGTTAAATTCGTTTCATTATTATACCATTAAACAAACGCATTTTTTAACACGTATGTAATTTCTCATTCATTTTCTAGGCGCTGGTGGAATAGGAAAAGAAATCGCAGAATGGTTGATTAACGGTGAACCAACGCAAGAACTATTACCGTTTAATATTCAACGATTTTTAGATCTTCACAACAATAAACAATACCTTCAGCAAAGAATCAAGGAAGTTGTTGGAAGGAATTATGCTATTTTATATCCGCATCAATGCGAATACAAATATGCTCGCAAATTGCGTTGTTCACCACTTTACTCAGTATTAGAAGAACGTGGTGCTGTCTTTGGTATTAAGATGGCTTACGAAAGAGCACTTTATTTTGATTCGACTTATAGACGTACGTGTAGTATATTTTTGCTTATTTTTTATATTTTACTCGGTAATGTAATTTAATCTCAAATATGTGGTTTCAATTAACAGGTGGACAGAAAAAACCAGTCATGCCATCAGGTAGTTTCTACAAACCTAAATTTTTTGATTTTATCAAAGAAGAATTTCATGCATGCCGTGAAGGAGTTGGTATAATTGATATGAGCTCTTTCTCAAAAATTGAAATTAAGGTATATGTTATCACCGAGGAGATACTGGTAGAGAGGACCAGCTTTATGGGACTTTGTGTTTGATGGCTAATGGGCATAGTGGACACGGGAGATATGCTGGAACCAGTATAGAAGTTCTGGAAGGGGTTGAAATGTCATACATTTCGTTTAAGACACAGATATACGGGAGTTGACCCTCTTTACCAATATCTTCTCAGTGATGTTACCCCTTAATATTACTATACATTTTCGAAAATATAAAAATACTCTTTTACTTGTTTTTTTATCATGTTAATAATCGTTACTTCATTTCTCAACAGTCTAGTCGTTGGGAAGTCATGAATTATCTACAACAATTATGCTCAAATGACGTTAATATCCCAGTGGGCGGTATAGCACATACTGGAATGCAAAATGAAAGAGGTGGCTATGAGAACGACTGTATGCTTGTTCGTAAAGCAGAAAATAGTTACTTTATGGTATCACCAACTTCGCAGCAAACTCGAATTTATCAATGGATGTCTAGGTACGTCGATAACAAAGACTACTTATAGATTGTCATGAATCATAGAATTTATTGTAGTAAAATTATTTTTTTAATATACTATTAAAATTCATTAATTTGCAGACATTTACCGTCGGATCATTCAGTAGGTCTTAATGACGTCACCTCAAAGTACACAGTAATCAATGTAGTCGGTCCGAAAGCTACAGAATTACTTTCTGAATTTTCAAATTCGGATATCGATCTTACCCCCTTTACTTACAAGGTAAGCTATTATAAATTTATTCAATGGTTAACATTCATTCTGAAATTAAAATGCAAATTATCTCTATTTTTCATAGTCAGTAAACGTTGGCTATGCATCGGATGTGATGGTAATGGCATTCACTCACACTGGTGAGCCAGGTTATTGCCTTTATATACCATCAGAATATGCTCTTCACGTCTATTCTACTCTAATGGACGTAGGAAGGGATTATGGTGTTCGTGACGTGGGAGTACTGACGCAACGATTTATGAGAATAGAAAGATTCATCCCCTTTTGGGGAGAAGAACTCACCCCTTACGTTACTCCCTACGAAGCTGGAAATGGTTATAGCGTTAAACTGGATGTATGTATACTCCACGACAAATTAATTATACTGGATCTTTCTTAGATGTTTTGAATAAAGCTATTTTATTATCATTTATTAAAATAATGCAATTATATCTTAAAAGTATGGCAACTGCTCTACGTATTCAATCATTGGAATGGTTTAAGATTCCGTTGTAAACGTTATGGAAATTTAATAGCTTCAAAATACAATATTTTTATAGCATTTTTTTCTTACAGAAAGAATACTTCATTGGGAAGTTTGCTCTTCAACGTCAGAAGGAACAAGGAGTGGCTAAAAGACTTGTTTTATTTGTTCTTAATGATCTTGATGTAAATAAGGACGTTTGGGCCTGGGGTGGTGAACCACTGTATCGTGATGGAGAATATGTTGGAACGGTTACATCTGCAGGGTATGTAATTATAAAAAAAAAATAGTTTTTCTTATAATCAAACGTTAATTGATATATAAAAAGATTTTAATTCAAGCAACTGTTACGATAATCTGATTTGTAGATTTGTATTGATATATCACAATAGACCATTATATGATAGTAACCTTATTCTTTAATTTAATTTTTCTTAATTGCTGGTAATTTGCAGGTATGGATTTGGTATCGATAAACTCGTTTGCTTGGGTTTCATTGGTTCTCCTGGTGCAAGATATTTACATGGAGATCCTAATACATCCGTAATTACTATCGAATACATAATGGATCCTAATGCCCGATATGAAATCGATATTGCTGGAAATCGATTTCCAGCTGAACCTCACTTTTACCCTTTGCCAATCCCAGTTTTCAACAGTAAAATTCACAAAAAGTATATTCCCACCCCAGTGGTTTCATACCAAAGTGATGTATCACGTTAAACACCCTGTTCTGTGTTTGTTTCAGATGTCATCGGTATTTTTAGTTCCTTTTGTTGCTCACAATCGAAAATTTATTTCGCACTTTTGTGTTTTAGTCATTGAAATCTCATGGTATTTTACTTTATTTTATTTTATACGTAGTGTATTTTATATAGTACGCATGACTGCTCGCGCTGTGATGAATTATTAAGTATGATGGATTTAGGCAATTATTTTCCTGAAGCATCGTGTTTATGCTTTATTTTATGGTTTATTTATTTGAACAAAAATTGTTAAGGATTGCCAAAAATATGATGGCAAGTTGTTAAAGTTATACTATTTCGATTATAATACTTGTATAATTGAACTCTTTAGCAGGGTAATAGTACGAATTTAACAGCTTTCTCTCGACACTATAGAAAGTGAATAAAAAATTAAAAAATGTCTGATACACATTGAATGTGGAGGTGATTTCACGCCGGCTTGAACAAATGCAGTGACATAATAAATATTATAATCGCTGAGTATAACAAATTTTAAGTATCTGAAAGAATCTTCTATATGGGAATTTTTTGAAATTTAAAACATTTTAACATTAGAATATGTTTGAATTTGTAATAATAATGTTTTAAGTTTTCACGTGCAAACCAATATAATGTGTGTAAATACATACTATAATACGTATGTTTAATTGAATGAAAATTTTGATTGTTTTAATTTCCATGATTATCCAATAGCAATTAATCTAAATATTTTTATCATACCTTGTAAATCTTAGTAGCACAAATAATGTAGATTAATTTGCAAATGATTCATCTCGTGCGATATTCTACACAAAGTAAATACCCATACAGTGCAAAATGTCCGTAAGATATCTACATGACGTCTAGGGAATATCTTTAGGATGTTTGTGCTTTGTGGGTAATGTACTAAATGTGTTAATAAATTTATTCCGAGCGTTAAAAGCATCTTTGTTTCTTTGCCATACGAGTATTCCAGATAAACAGAGAAACAATAATGTTCAAAGCTCTGAAATGAACTTTAAGAAAATCAATAGTTAAGAATTAAATAACAATTTGTTAGATAGAATGCAGAAGTTTAAAAATAATTCTAAGTTTGTATCCAGTTTTCAATATGAATAGCAGATTTAAAGAAGGTATATATGTTACGTCCAACGCAACTACGCCCCCGAAAAATAGTTTCATCCTCCACGCTTATCCTAAAAGTCATAAGACGTGTCGGACGTAACATATATACAAATCATGAAAACAGTCTATTTTAATTAAGAGCTAGATATAAGAGCGTAACTGAATAATCGCTTTAAGAGCAGGTATTCTGAGTAACCGGCATTAATTATTATGACACTCTAAACTATTCCGCTATTGAACGATTCCGGTGTAATTACCTGTAATTGCACGAAGCTGGCGTAATTGTAGTTCGTGCATGCTAAAGAGAATCCTTAATGGCCTAACTACATTCGTGTTTCTCAAGAGGGAGAAAGGGATCTGTTTAACGGACAGAATTGCGTGACAACCATGGACGTTTTCGATATTCGAAATTTCATTTTGAATAAAATTTTGCTTGGCGTTCTAGGTGCATGACCATATCAGTCACCCTTCAAACATATTTTTTGACATGATTCTTTTTTACTTTGCCGCAACGAATTTATCTTACACTGGCTCTTTTTCTGGTATGCATTGTTTTGTACAAGTACCCCAGCAAGCACATAAAAGCGGCCCAGTACTCAACTGTTGCCGGTCCATTGATAGGTGCAGTGGACCACAGTTAGGGCCCTTCATTGGCCTTCTCTTATATGCTTGATGGGACTCTTTTACAGTCCAATCTGGTTATAAGATTCTCGCGGGGGGCTGTGGGGGAAGTATTTCTTATAATTACGGCTTCTCCAGTACTGCGAGTTGTGGTATTGTGCCGGGACTACTCGTTATTAGCGTCTAGCAAACTGTTGTCTTAACAGCATAAGAGCACGTGTGTTTGAACTAGATTTTCACTTGACGCTTATAACGAGATGTGCGTCCCAAAATTCTGAAGCGCTTTGGAGTGGGGGAAGCTTCCACGCTCGAGAAAAAAGAACGGAGTGGACGGCGCTTATAAGCAGCGCTCTTATAACCAGATTGAACTGTATTTCTCTATTTTTAAAATTCAGAAAGTAATTACGTACATTTTAAGATACCTGAACTCTGTGAGACTTAGGAGGATTTACGTCAGACCACTGAGCTCTTGACACCTATGACGACTTTGATAATTGCTCGTACGAAAGTTGTCAATAGCATTGTCAATCACAACAAGGTAAGTGAATCTTAAATTATTAACTATCTAAATTTTATGTTCTCTACAAGTTTTTGATATACAGTTTAAGAAACTTCTGGTTTGAATTAAACGAAATTACGAGGCACTTGATGATGATTTTAGAAGCGGATATTCAAATGAGATATGCTGATCCTGCCAGAAAACTGACTATCTCTTATACAAGTAAGAAGATTACTTTTTGGACTTCATGATAAGAAATCCTTTAACATGCATGGTACAACAAAATTCAGTGTCTTCGAATATAATACACAGAGAAGCTCCATAAAATTTATATGTTAGCGAAAGATGAATCGATAATGTACAAAGAGATTATTGTCTATATAAAAAGATACAAAGACGCTATAGGGTATCTGAATATTTTTAAAATCATATAACGAATCTAACGATGATATGCATAGTATCGGTTTTATGATTTTTTTTAAACTTCTCATTTACACAGGAATCACATAACATTTACGTACATATCGGCAATGTCAAAATACAATGATATAACGGTGACGTACATGATGTGTTTTATAGCTATTCCATACTTGAGTAGGACTTTTTAACACTGCTAATATGTAAGTTACTCTGTGCTTGCTGGGTAAGGTTTGCTAATTTAATGTAGTCAGCATTTATCGTATCTCCATTCATCAATCTAACAACGAATATGATAGTAATGAGTACAGCGGAATTTGTGGTAAACCATTTAATTTCATTGTAATTAAACGCTGATATATAAGTTAATCGAATTATATTGTTAATCAGATATTATCGAATCACGATACTCCAGGAAATCTTATAAAATTCGCGGAATTGTTACTCACCTTGACCATTCACTTTTTCGTAAAAGAGCTGGCCGGCCCAGGAGATGATGGATCATAGCATACAAGTTGCCGAATCCTCGTATGTAAATCCGGAAAATTTGAATTCAGCAAATATATAGTATGCTCAGATTCTCATAGTGATTCCATTTTCAAGGGCCATCACTGCCCAGATAGCACATGATATTCTCAGAATATTCTAATATCATCCTCAACATTCGAAATAGATACTCAATATTCTCAATAGATCCCAGTACATTCGGAGCATATGCAGAGAATATTCATACGTCCTAAGACTATCATTGTGCTATTCAGGTGTTGAGCTTTTAGTGTACACGAGTTCCCTGAAACTGGAACTTTTGTCACGTTCTGATTATACTTTTATTATGATTATACTCATCTCAGTACAATTTATGATAGGTATTTTTTACTATGGTACCGTACGTCACCGAGAATAAAAAATTATTGAGCATAATGATGATGATGAGTATCATGCCCTGCAAATTCTAGCTGGCAAATTCTACGTCATGTCTTTATCCAATTCTGCGCGTTAAGAATGCGAAGGAAGCGAGTATACCACCAAATACGTTTATTAATTATCTCTTTCAGATCTTGAAAACTTCTATGTCTTATTTCACGTTATTGAAATCTTTACGAGAACAGGAACTACCATCCAAGAGAAAATAATATTAAAGGTATAACATAATAATCGATAGACGTTATATCGGAAAAGTGTTCAATTATATCCTTGTTGTACGCTTTGAAAATGCGGTTATACTTATTTTAACAGTTTTGTAAATGCAACCGAATGACAGGATAAAAATGGGTAAATAAGTATTGTGTATTTAACGTTTTTTCAAATTTGTGAAATACTAAACTCAGGTAAAACATTTGAATAGTTTAATATTAAATTACCGTTTAAATTGACTATAGTCTACAATTTTATAGCACGCAAGCAAGTACACGAAGTCATATGTTACATGAGTTCATAACAGTTTTATGTTCCCTATCAAAACTATAATTTAGTTGAATTATGTAATATACTGGCAATTGATAGTGAGAATTGAAGGAAGACCTTTAAAGATTTCAATACTTCAATATGATTTTTATGTCCATTTCAGCAAACATATCTTGTAACAGTTCATTTGTTACATGAATTCTGTGTTGTTATGTGGCAACTATGTAAACGTTACATGAATTTAACAAACGTGTTTACTGGGATGCTCGTCTTTTCTACTCGAAATCAAATTGTGTGTTGAATAACTATGAGTACTTTTGCGATTACAATTACAGTTATGAAAAAGAAACTTAATACAAGTTTTCTTATCAACAATTAATAAGGGCAGTTTTGTAGATTATTTCGCTATTTCCGTCACTCGCAAGTAGAATTGAAAGATCTGAAATACCGACAGAGGTTAACATATCACGTGTCATCATTGACAGTCGATAAATCATGAATTTATCTCAGCTGAATATAATTTTGATACAATTATTGTATGCATTAATCTCATCATTTTTTTACTTTTAAATGTTTTATGTTTGATGTTGGTGCAGAAAAGAATATTCGTTAAAAGAATCCTTTTACGTTTACGAGTTTCTAATAGTAGAGGATTTTGTAAGTAAATTTTAATTTCAGAATTGAAACTATGAAGCGTAGACTGTGATGTAATAAAGTTATTTACACCAAACGCACCAACTGAAGCTACCCTCTCCATTTCTTTTTTATAATAGAAACAACTTATATTGATGCGTTAATACTGATTAACCACTATATATTGCTAAAAGTTTGTAGTATATCACTGATTATTATAAACTAATTTTTAAATTGATATATACAAATTGTATATTTATTGTCCCGTTCAAAATACCTATACATATTCACTTTCAAAAAAGATACGTGATACTATTAATATCCATAGTTAATTTTATTACTCTTTAAAGAAATATTTTTAATATACTTAGCGCTATAGAAACTTACGAAATATTTGCGTCATATAAACAGGGCAATGCCTTATGAGATATTCGTCGCTGATATTTTCAACTTTGAACCCTCCGTGCTTGATAATCCCTACAGTGAAATACACGTTAAAGACAAATATAGGCCAATGAATATCCATTTACGGTAGATGAAGGTTTGAAAAAGATTTATTCTCTGCTTGTAACGAACAAAGAAAGCGGAAGCCAAAGAGAGAACGGGGTAACGAAAGAGTTCCAAGCGAATAGCATTTACTGAATTCTCTTGTCGGACAGTCGAGAAACAGCTTTGCACAATTTGGGTCGAAAAGTTAGTTTTTCTTACACGTAATGGCCGTCAGCGTGACGGATGCGTCAAGGTACTTACGTTTCAGGTAAACATACCGTAAATCATGAAAGGGACCAGGGTCCAGTGCTCGCGCCAGCCACTTTCCGAAACGTTTACTTGTAATTCTGGGCCAGGGCCCGGGGGGCCTTACAGAAGCCGAGCGTGCCCTAAGAGACGAGAGTTTATTAGATTATTGGGGTACTTATATTGCTCCCGAAACTACTCCCTAGATGTTTACGGTACACAATGAGAAGATCGTATCTAGGAGGGTATATTTGCATGTTCCATATTCGGCATGCTGGGTGTGTCTTCATTTTGAAAAATCTACGGGGGTCATAGTTCAGACGAGAGTGAAAATAGAGGGTTCACTTTGATATTCAATATATTGGATAATTATTTTACGTGATCTATATATTTATTTATTTGGGTGAATCGCTTGAAAATTTGGTAGAGTAAACAATACCATTTAAAGCTGCGTACCGATGACAGACAAATTGCAATGTCTTTTACGGAAGATAACAAGGACAAATGGCAGTCGGTTTATCATGGAGAATTCTGGGTAAATTGGAGGGAGTGTCCCGGTCCTTGGAAAATAGAATTTGCTCTGCGCGGGATTGCCCAGGATGAGAGGGCGAACACAACCCCCTATGTAGTCACGAGACTGCGTATAAGAACGAGCTGGAGTCAACCCGGCCTTTAATAAGGGCTGATTAAGAAGCGACGGTTTTATGATGTTTGCGGAACATGTCTCCCCTCTCTGGGAGTTGCTATGACCTTCAGGAGACAGAAGGACGTTAACGGAGAAGGCGTCCTGGCGCCCAAGAGACGGCCGTCCTGAAATTGTTTTCTACAGACTTTTATACACAAAATTATTTCGTACATCAATATGATTGCAACAAATCATCATCAACATGATTTACATATCCGATTATTATGAAGTTTATTTCTTATTAAGCTAAGTTACAGTATTAGTATTCCCCAAATACCCCGAAATTGTACCCCCTAGATACAATTGTACAATAAATTAATTTACTGTATTCGTATTAAAATCATGCTAATTAACAATATAACAAAATTACGTTAAGTATTCAACTAAACAAATGTTACCATAAAATCCACAAGTAATCAATTACTGAAAAATCGCATTTATTTTATACTTTATACAGATACTAAGATATCTGCAATTTCGAAAGGGGTTATAAAAAAAAGAAATTCTTGACCCTTAAATACTTGCAAATAACTCATATTGGGGTTGCGAAGTCCTGCCTCCTGTAGGGTGTATCTACAGAGTGGAGCTTTGGTTGAAGATATCTACACAGCCGGGTAGTAGGTTGGTGATCTGGAGGTGGGTTTTGGCTTAGAGGTTGGGAGAGCTAGGGGACGGAGGCTAGGGGTTGAAGCCATTACCGGCACAAAGCTGCCACCAGATTGCCGTCGGGCTTTGCACCGCCTCGCTCGCTTCGTTCGTATTCATGATTTAAATTCAATTGGCTTTTATCTACGGGACCGAGTCGCTGATGATGGAGTCGCTGAGATCAGAGAATTCGGGACTGCGGCCTGCGACTCTGTTGAAAACGCGGTATTACCACGGCAGGCAGTCAACTCAGATATGTATAGGCAGCCATAGGGAAACGGAGTGGAAGATTCGAACACGGTTTTGATATTGATTCAAACTTGCTCCTTATTGCGAGCTTGAATCCTCTTCGTTTTACTATCTCTTTCTCTCTTTCGGCATGCCCTGATTTTCTTGGCAAGCAAGATCAAATTGATAGTTTCAACATCAATATAGTACACTGCAGATTAAAGATGTCATCCAGGCAGATAATCGCGATAAAAGACAAACTGATTATCCTGTGCTATATTGTCTCCCATCCTGAAGGACACTCGCGTACTTATTTCGTACAGAAGGGATCTGAAAGAATGACAAGAATCGTAATGGGAACATGAAAAAGGGCCTTTTACCTTCTGGGTTCTGCCACGCGCCGGTAAAATCCATCTTCAAGGTTCTTCTGACGTAACAATGAAAGTCGTACGTCACGAGCCTAAGGGTTTTTCTAATATTTCCTAGTAACTTTCCTTCCACGAAAACTGACACTAATGGACTTTATAGGATCTATGCTTGTTTCATTTTTATTTTAGTACATTGACTAATTTACTTGTATCTAGATAGATCATAGACAGTTCCGCTTCGGATGTATGAGACTTCGGTAACATTAACTTGACTAACATCTGCGTTTGGCAATTCTGAAAACTGACATAAGAATGGTTTCGTAATTGGTTGACATCCTGGAAGGTCATCTTGACAAGTTTTAGGATAGAGTGGTCATAACGAGATTGCAGTTGTTGACACGCGTAGTGGATGAGGTCCTCAAGGTTGGCAACCGTGTCGTTTGCAATGCGCAAAACATTGGAAATGGCCATCGGCTTAGAACTTGAAGACTTCGGGATTGCAGTACTAGGTATGGGACTTCAGGGACACGGTCGCGTGGCTTTGACAAATCTGTTTAGTGCCGCCATATACCCGACTATCCTTCCGGATCCATGGATCCACGGATCTATGAAATCCCACAGGATTCCATGGGATCCTTTACTTTCGCAACTACCGTCCGACAGCTGTCACTGCTGCTGTTGCTGCCTCTTGTCTTTTTTAGACTGTATAAGTCACTGAAATTGGCTGCTTAACTGTTGACGACAGACGAGTTCTCAAAATTTTTAGTTTTCAGTTTTCTATTTTTTTTCTAATCTAATAGGAATAAATATATATTCCGTAAACTGACGCATCATGATCTTCCTTACATTAAATTTGCAGGAACTGTTATTACCAATGACTGTTATTAACTGACAATCATTATTGAAATACTTTATAGAAATTCTTAATCGTGATAATTAAAATCCAAAGAAAAATCAATCACGATACATCTAAATCCATTATCAAGCTGTAATCTGAAATTAAAAATCCTATCGATGAAAAGAATCTTTAAGTAAGACACGTGAAAAGATGTGTCTTCTAGAAAGTATGGTGACAGATAATGTCGGTCGGTACATTAAAATTGGTAAAACGCAATTTCTATAATTACTCGAGAGTCAATTAATCGAATCGATCGATCGCACTGATTCGTCTATCGATCCTCAGTAATCGTAGCCCAATCTGTAGCAGCGTTTGAACTAAAACCGCTCTAAGAATCCGACATAAAGACACAGCTATGTGCTAATCGTCGGCATTTAACCGTCGTGTGATTTCATCTCCAAAAGTATATTTACAAACGTTCCTACTTAAGCACGAGTGGACGATACGTCATTGATAGCCAATTTCTAAGTATAAACTAGCCTAGAATGATTATATCATTATACCAAATATATCTATTCGAAGATTAAAAGCACCAATCTCGCAATACTTATTGTCATACCGATAAACATTTGACTCATATACTGAATCGTGATGAACACCAGGTGCAAGTGAAATATTATGACATATGCAAGAATACAGGGAAAATGACTCATATCAAGATTACATGGTAATTAAAATTTGATGAATTTCTTAACTTGGCAGTTTAACTGATAACTAGTTCAACAGTAGGTAAATTCAAAGAAATAAATGTTATTATATTATAATAGTATTCTGGCAAATCCTTTTCGCTTCGTAAATTTGTATCCTAAATTTCTCATACCGAATATATAAAAATCGCATACAAAAAATTCGCAAGAAGCAAAATAAGATATTAAAAGATTTCCAAATAATTGCAACAGTAATCAAAATAATAATTCCGTAACTATATTTCTCTGATAAGTTACTAGAATTCAACAACTATAAACCTGGTATTGGTTACAAAATATACTGAAAGATTCAATTGTCTCATACATTAATAGACTAACGCTGTATTAAGAATCGCGTGATTTTCCTGCTTCGGGTGACATTAAGAGAAGTATAGCAGCGCGTATGACTCTCGTTACTCATCGAGTACAAATTATAACGTAATTGGCACTGACTCCTTAGGGAAAGTCCAATATTTTATCTTCATGTAGAGATCACGGCAGTTCGCGAAATGTCTTGGGTGTTACGGGGTTTGGAAACGGTGAACAAAGTGAGTCACTGTAACAGGTCGAAATGGAGGCGTAAGAGTGGAAGAAACGTAAGAAGCGTAGCACAGTGTGTAAAAGGATGTATGTAAACTTTCATGTAGGCAGCGGGTAGGATGACGAAGTGGCAGGTCGGCCTTGAGGCCACGCGCCTCCAGTACCGAAGGTGTTTTATGGGACCCCATAATGGAGCCAGCAATACCCATTCCGTTTCTTCTTCGTGCTTGAAACTGCCTTGGATGCCAAACGAGAGCCCCTCCCCCCCACCCCCCTCCTCCTGTACCGCCGAGCTATAGAATTGCTACAGTTTACTGCACGAGCCAACCCGAGATTCGTAAGGCACTGGAAACTTTCATATTTACGAGAGCATTGTCCGTCCCTTTACGACACTACAATTCCCTGTTTTCGAGATTACTTAGTTTCATTAAAACGACGGACAGCGGGTGGTTGACTACGGGGATCCAAGGCCACTGGAAGCGTGCCGAGCTTTGGGTCCGGTTGTGATGCTTTACGCTTTTGACACTGAAGGACAAATGGAAATCATGAATATTACTTTGCACACGGATGCTTTCGGTTAGGACAATATGATTCTTGATCGCGTTTACGTTTTTCGTCTTATAATTTTTTAACGATACTTTTCTCTTGTAGAAAACAACAGTGATACTTTTCACGAAAACTAATCAAATTGTTATAATTATGCGAGTATAAAGGTGCTTGAGTTTTCGAAATTTTTCAATCCATCTTCCTTATTTTTTGTTCATGCTTTAATACAGAACTTTTAGTTGTTATTTATCTTTCATATAAAAAATCAGCTTTGAAATAGTCATCCTTAAAATCTTTAAAAGCGATATCAAATTTAAGAAATTCCTGGAATTTCAGCATTTTTTACTATTCGGTTTTCAAAAATATTTATTTATTTATTCATTAGAATAATATACAGGCAGAGCCCATAATACAAAAAAAAATTATTATAATAATATTGTGGCGCATGTAGGGAAAACATCTTAGCTAAATCACAGCTCATATAAACGCGTAAGTTAATTGAGTATACGTTAACATTAAGCAACTTAAGTTCAAGTTATTCAAAGAAAAATATGGACTTTTTAAAAATACTTTCAACTACCTCAAATCTAGTATCAAAATCACTTAAGTAAGGTTTGTTCTTGATAATTTTATTCCCTAATAAACCTATTCTATAAATAGGATCTCTCAGATCAAACTTACTATTTTGAATAGGAAGAGCAAATGGTTGGTTGAATCTTAGTATAGTATAGTTAGGATTACATAAAGGGATCAGGCTTTTTAGTTCAGAGCATTGGTATACATTGGGCATAATTTTAAAAATCAAAGTAGCATCAGCAAATTCAAAATAAGAAACGAGTGATGGAATTCCATGTTTATAAGCCACATCACTATATTCATGATTCAAATATCTAATACAGTTATTACATGACAAAAATTGCATGTGGTCGTTGCATCTTATTTATGCGTTTCGCATACTCAAAGTTACGTGAATCTCTCAATGAATGACTTTAAAAAGAAAAAGACAGAGAAAACTGATAAAAATTGAACTGCTCACCTATACTGCGTGACTTGTGAAAGGTCATGCAGAGTCAATTTGTGGTGCACAACGTGGAATCGTACAGAGAACGTCGACTGACATGCAACAGACCACAACTCGAACCACAGCAAACCATGCATAAACCTTTTAACACGGGTCAGATGCCTCATTGGACGTTAACGACGCACTCTTGGACTTTGTATATGCCCGCGAAAAAAAAAGCCATAGAAGTTCTAGCAAAGCCTTCACCATAGCTAATGAAAAAAACCTGGCTTTTCATTTAATTCACTGTGCTATATAATAAAGTATATGTTCAAATATTTTAAATTTTAAGAAAAACTTATTTGTTAGCCTCAACATAGTAATAGACGTTTATGGCGGCAGATATAAGAAAGGTTTTACTAATCTCTTCACATCTGTTATCTCTTTGATACAAATGGATTATCGGACACTAATCTTCTTTGACCTATTATCATTGTATTCGGTCATACATACGGATTAAGGCTCTTTCCTGTCCAGATCGGAAATTAGAAAATAACTTATGCGCCATATTCTGATAGAATGTGGAACATATACATAGATCCACGTTGATAATAAAGGAACAAGAGGGTCGTCTCGTGACAAAATAAAAATTTGGACTATAGTAATATCCACTATACCTCTGTCTGCACAGTTAATGCAGTCTATCATATATTTAATATAGTGTTTCACGTGCACGCAATACAAATATATTTCATAGTTGGTGCAAAACATATTTTTTTCAACCATTACAATTCGAAAAGTCAAGCTCCGCTCCTAGCTGGGTAACGTTCTCAGCTTTTCAGCTTTTTCATTTATTTGACATATTTCGATCGTGACATTGAAATACAGTGTATTTTTCATCTTTCCGCCGAGGTCTATGCTCCCTTTTGATGTAAAAAGTGTGAACGTGCAATAGAATTACGATTTCCTACGAGACACGTGGCAGGCGTATGACAAGGACATATGAACTATTTTTTTTTCTCCTCAGTTTCAAGGTTATACACATATTCAGAATCCCTAAACGGAGCATACATCCGCAGCCAATGGATATAAGGAAGGAAATCAGATTAGGGTAAGTCTCCAAAAATGATTAATTTTTATAAAGGTGAGAAATATATTTTCCCGCTTCTAACGTCACAATTCAAGATGGCCGATCTGGATAAGGAAGAGCATTATAAGAAATACGGATGAACAAGAATTGGGGCAAAATGTTATAAATTTATCGTTTTTTGTTGTTGTAGTAGATATATATTCATATACGAATAAGATGAAAATATGCTTATTTATAAACTATATTTAGTCGAATAATGCTATATATTTGGTAATTCTTATTTATTTCTAATAGGATTTATGTGACATTAAAAACTCCATGTTTGTGTGCCGTTTATAAATATGCTTAAAAGTCTCTCAATTGACTAGTATGCATCGACGGAACCTCCTTAAGTATATTTATCCTAGTTACTGTTAGAAACGGCAATCATTTCGTATCGATAAATATTATCAACAGAAGCTTTCTGTAGAAAAAAAATCCAAAGATATTAATATTATTTATCCAAACGTATACATTTTATTCTCTATCTTTAATTCTTATACAAAGCACAGATAACTGGAAATAGTAATATTCCCGGTAGTTAACTAAATTCGTGGTAGTATCTCGTAAGATCCAAGTAATAAAAGATTTTAAGCATCGGAAGATTATACGCCAGCGATAAAGTTTGGTAAAGTGTCGAACGATGCCGATTAATCGATTGACGTCAATTTTTCAATCAATTCAATTGGCCATTCTCAAATCACGTAATAAAAAAGCCAAACAAATCGAAATTCCGTAATCCCAACAGGAGCGCATTCATACGATTGCAGCCTGATAAGATATTCTTATCAGTAGGTCGCGCGATTTTTTTGAGGCAGAGTCGAGATGTCTATGGATATTTCTTGGAAGCGGCCTTCCGCAAATCTTCAAAGCCCCGCACAGTACGACCAGCTAATGCTTTGCACAACGATAAGATTTCCCCGATACTCACGAGCTACGTCCTCGTCCTCGTCTTCCTCTCGTTCAACTCCTGTCAATATGAGGTCGGGTCGACCGCTTCATGTTTTCTCTTTACACGCCGCGCGGCGGTCTTACTGATGTTCTGGATTATTTAGGTTTACCGTAGATTTATTGCAAGCTGCCCAACGTACGACGCAAAACGAGCACACCTGTGTATATTATTATTAAACCCACTTCAGAAAGTATGAAAAAATAATTATTTCATTATTCAAGTATAATTCACCTTCATAAAGCATCCACTCAAGTACCAACATACGCCTACAGCGATTAGATTGACAAAAGAAAATTTTTCAAAACTAAAATAAATATAAAATAGTTAAATAGATATCATATGGACATCAATAATAGATTAGTATAATCTTGTATTTTCATTCAATACGTAATATAATATTTCGTAAATATTTAATTGAGCAAGTTCAATTAAGAATGTATTATAGAAGTATTTCATGTTCTTAAGACGTACGTTGTATGAAAATTACAATATCTTCGTACAGACATTTTTCCGTATCCCGGGCACTCCAAGGAATATACGTTTGTCTCTAAAGCCAGCCAAGCCTATAGGCAATTATATTTTATCAACGATAAAGAATAATCGAGCACTTTTAAAAACATCAGTATTAATCGGAACAGAGGTGATTGCTGCTCGGAAAGTTCGTAGAAGAAGGCATCGTAAAGTCATGAGGTGTGGAGAGGTTTTAGATTTGGAATGTTCCAGGATGTCATCGTGAATTTCGTAGGTGTCATGAATACTATGAATGCTGTGGGTATCATAGGAAACGACACACGCCAAGGTGCCGTCGGACTCGGAGCAATCGTGAGGTGGGGCGAACATCAAACGCGCCGCTATCTCATAGCGACGCAAGTCATTTTATGTGTGCGATGTGTGTTCGGACTCCCAGCTGGGACGTTCAGTCCTGTGATATATAATGTCCCTAGAAATTGGATCGGATCGTATAAATTGTCGCCATTGAGTTGGTAACTGCGAACTTGCGCTGCCACGCGCACTGCCACTCGACTAAGAGATATTTTTCAGCCTTCCCTGACACTACGACGACAGCCATTACTTTTTATAATACACGAGGAGTAACAGTTCATTGGCGAAGCACCAAACGTAAATTTTTGTTCTTCAAGTTTCTAGTAAAATATAGAGCCTATCGCTGAATGATGTAATTCCTCTAAATATTTCTTGACGAATTTCTTTTCTTTTTCTTTTTCAAAACATCAACCGAAATGCGTAAGCTGTGTGTAGAAAAATGATGCCGCACATCTATTATAGGTTAAGGCATACAAATACAGTTTTGCAGTGCCTGATTTTAAATTTCGTGAGAATCTCTCCGCACTGCGCTACTCAACTACCGATCGATAGATATTCATCCGGTAAACACTTTATCCAAACAATGGTGCGACTGCAAAAACAAAACGTAAAGAATCAGACGATAAACTCCCGATAGCTCTCAATTTCAAGTAGGCTGAGTGACGATCGCAACTGGACAGATGCCTTGCGAACGAATATAAACACTGAGAGCGTTAATTGGACTCGAGTGAAACGTGACTCTATTTATTGGACTGGCACATGACTTTGGTAGCCCTGTCAGTAGCTTGACTTATTTTCACTATCTAGAAATTTTTAGTTATTGACGTAAATATCAAACCTAACCTAACCTGTCAGTAAGACACATTGTTTTACAATTAAATTTAAATATGCGTTACACAGAAAATGTCGCCCTTCAGGAACCAACTTCTGCTGGGATTCTAATCAGTTACAGCAATGGCCACCCAGTGTTATGCCAGCATTTGGAAAACGGTATATGTATTCACATATTCCTGGTTTCTCAGCAGCCACGTGGTAACTTTGGTTCTTTGAAATTCTGCGTATCGACGGTTTCTCTCTTCATGGCCACACACGGACTGTCCGAATGTGGTATGTGACACCCTGAGACGTACGAAGGAAGAGCAGGGCCATTGGGCATCTGTTCTGCTGTTGAGACTAAGCAGATATTCCGTCACGGTAAGTATACATACTCCAAAAGTCCATACGTGTATTTCTAGTAACACCCCGTCAACGCACCCGTTTGTCATTAAAACAAAGTCATTATTTCCAATGGATTTAATGGTTAGAAGTCAAGTTAAAAAGCTGAACAATTTTTTCAAGTTACTTGAATATGTTTATTGCTAAGACACTGTTTTGTTATTACTCGTGAAAAATCTTGAATAATGATTAGCTGCAATTCGATAAATAATCGTGGTCATTAATTGATGATAATTTGTAAACGCTAAAGAAATGTGGGAATAATAACAAGAAAGTTTTTTTTCTAATAAACGATTCTATTTGTAAATTTTTTATTTACTCGTTATTCTGTTAATAATGTTTTAAAGTTTTATAATAGACTTGCAGATTTTTTAAGTATGCACACGACACGTAAGAAAGTCCCGTTTTTATGTAATAATTGATCTAATAATAATTGGGCTCAGTATGAAAGGAAGTAGTGCGAGAGAACGGTGGTCAAATCTTTTGTGTATTAGGATTTCGGTTGAACATTATTTTAGGATGTTATTGTGCGATAACGGACTACATCTCCTTATAATAATGCCAGGTATGAAGGAGCATGCTCTCATCCAATACAGTAGGACTTTGCCAGAAAACTAAGCCGAAATATGGGTTTACTTTTAGAGCTTACTAACACCATAAAGCCCGTTGACCCAATTTTTGTGGCAGGTAGTCCACGTGAAGGATTTTTCAAAAACGGTAAATGCGCAAGGAATGGTATACGCAAAGTATAGGAAAAATTTTAGTGTCCCTTTTGAAAAATTGGTAGAAGTCAACTAAGGCTATTAGTATCCATAAGAAACTGATTTCGAAATTAAAACGACGCTATTGTCAGTTTTTTCAAAGAGGTTAAAAAAACGTTAAATTTTCTAAGAAGTCAGTATATCGTGATAAGGTGCTACCGACTAAGATGGTTTGCGTGGCGAATATGTTTAGCAAAATCGATATGGGAAATGCTGTCTGAATTTTAAAGCCGTTGTTTATGAAGCAACCCTTATTTTCTAAGGCTGGTATAATAACGTAAATAGACATGCTAAAGCAATATTTGGACTTGAAGTCCATCTAAAGACCAGAGGGTGTTAGGCGGGACGGGTTTTTACTTTGTAATTCACGAACAATGGTTTATGCTTTTATGTTTATTATTTTTACGACGGGCCGCTGTGCAGTAGCGGAACAGGCCTCTTTTCTCTGGCTGATTTTAATATCGGTCATTTTTCCGTTCTCACTTTCGAAACTGGCTGAAAGCGAAAAGAACCGAAATGTTTAAGAAATTTTTTGACCAATCAAAGAGCTAATGTAAATTACATATATCGTTGAAGCGAATACTCTGTTTTATTTTCGACGTAAGTATAGGATTTAAAAAAATTTTTGAGATTATAGTCTATTAATGTTTTTGACTTTTATTAAGGTAACGTGCTATACCGCAGCAACAGTACTTTCTGTCGATACATCTTTAGATCTTGTGTCTCTGTTGAAACGGTAAAAAAAATTATCCAAAGGACCTAGAGACCCAATAGTAGGTACTAGGTTAAAATTTTTGTCTTTCTAGTTAAGAAAGAAAGGGGAAGGAAAGGCTGGCAATAAAGAAATAAAAAAAATTGTATTGTCAAGGTAGATTTGCATAGAGCTGAAGACTCGTGGCATTTTCTTGCCGCACGATAAAGTCAATAGAAAGAGAACAACGCAGGTAGAGTGAGAAAAAATGAAAACGGACACGGCAAGAAAAAAAATATAGAGAAAAGCCGCGGAGGCTTGTCAGGATTTCCGGGGCACACTGGGCAAATTTGAATTTCGCGCGAATGCTAGAAAGTACCACGAAATCCTCAGAGGTTTGCACAAACACAAATATTCAATATTTTCCCAGCAAACACTCGTGCGTTGTACAAGTGGATTGTAGGTACGCGGTTAAGGAATTCCCCTGAACGAATTCTTTTTTGAAATTTTTGCAATAATTCCTATACATAGTATTACATATTTTCAGGAACTTTTGAAACAAATTCTAAAAATACAAATTAAATTATAAATTGCTTTAACACGACATTTTCACTCTAGCGTACCAGGCACGTTTACTTGATTGAACTATTATCAAAAAATTAACCACATAATGGCATCATTAAAAAAAATAGAAAAAAGAGACAAATCCATTTCTCAAAATCAGTCTCCATTCGCTTTATCCAAAAAATTACGCAAATTATCACATGAATAATTGTAAGACAGCACAAGCAGATACGTATTACAAGTACCGGCTGAGGACTTGAATAAAAGTGAACTATAAAACCTGTATAATCCATCACTATTTAACACGATAATTTTCGTAATTTTTCAGGTATATTTAAAGAATTATCGAACAATAAATATTAGCCAGGATTAATACGTTGTTCAATAGTTGAATTTCGTTTTTGCACCCAACGTCAACTGCTTGTCAAATATAACGAGCTACGGACAATACCTAACAAATATAATGTTCGAATTGTTCCCATTATTGTTCGAATATAATAGTCATTATTCTCAATAAAAAATATAAACACTATTTATACCAATGAAAATGTTATTTGAAATACTACAATCCTGATAAAGAATTTCTTGACATTGAACTTTTGAAAAGTAAATTGTCGCGAGTGATCGATTGAAGTTTTTTTAGAATTTCAACTGTTTCGTGAAAACGAATGAAGCTGCTTATACATATTTTTGACAGTTTATTGTAATTCAATACTATGGTAAACATACACATTGGGGAACGATGAAGAGAGAAATGTCATGAGGCAAGCTGTAGAAAGGGTCCTCCAAAGAGTGCAGCAGTTCTAGGGATGGACCCCGTTCTCGAGTAGTTCGAGTGGGCCCTTCTCATCGTTTAGATACGACCTGATAACATTTTCACGTTCCTGTGAAGACGGTGATTAGTTTCAGAAGTTATAACGCAGATGGGCCCCTGGATGCATTCTGGTGCATCTTGGTGCATCCTACTTGAGCAGACCTGCGCATAACATGCACGGCTAAGGTCACGCTGTCTGCTTTTCTCTTCCTCACGAACCTTTCACACCCAAACCTTTACAGTTATATATACATTATGAAGTGTATACATAGCAGCGTTAAGAAGTTCCCACTCACTTATATACTCTCTTAGACTAATGCTGTCGGCATTTCGTGTAAAAGCAGACCTGAGAATTCAAATTATTTTTCCATAGATTTGAAATTAAAATTTGAATGAAAAAATCAATTTTTTTGTCAAGTAAAGAAAAGTGAACTCAAACGTTTTTTATTGTATGAGTTACATCTCTAAATGTATATGTCAATATATCCCTGATAAATATTTGGCACATTTTTGTGCTTATCAACCAAAAATTATAATTAAAATATTTCGGTTTATATATTTTTCGGAGACATATCTCAAATTTTCAATGATACTCCACGCATGCTACAGTTAAAATAAAAACACTAAATTAATTTTTATTACAACCGCTAAGATAAACAATAAACAATATATGCTTTATAAATGTTGGAATGATGTAAAAAATGATTGAAAATTGGATGTTAACAATGTTTGAAACTTTATCTGTATGCTTAGGGGATATGATACAAGTTTGTCTCTGCTACATGTAAATGGACCACATCGTGTAAAAATTATATAATTGAAATTTGAAATGCATACAATACTAAGCTTTAAGGTAAGTTGTATATTATGAAAGTGAACATTTTTAGCTTTTTGAAAAGTATTCAAAACCCTATGATCACGTCGCACAAAATAATTGAAATGTTTTCAACTTAGTAATCTAATGTTTGTAAAGTAAAAATATGCTGTCAAAGTAATGACAAAACATACATGCTCCGTTACGGTACCCTAGTTTCATTGTTTTTTAATAACCCATTTTCACGTTTTGCCTCAAAATATCTCCTAGTTTCAGTCAAAGCACATATTTTCGAGAACGCCTTCATTCGAGGCGGGGCAAAAAAGAGAGTCTGTATAATTTCGCAAAATGTTTAGCATACAAAGACAGATATAATGGATGTTGAGATGAGATTGCGCGTTGAGATCGTCGGCCCCGGGCGTGGGTGGTTAATTCAGTTTCTAGCTCCATCAGGCAGACACCCCCTCTGCAATCCCCCACCCACGTGCCACCACCATCATCCCTTATAAACGTCTTTATATATATCGATCACAAATTTTCTGTATAAAAAGAACCAGGAACAAAAAACTTCAATTTCCAACAAATTTTCCAAAAACTCTAAATTCTGTACCACTTCTATAAATCTGACATGCAGGTATTTCTAGCAAAAAATAAAAGTCTTGCACTTTCTTCTTTTTCTTTTAAAGTTTTCTCAATAAATAAACCGTGTCCCGTTATCCGTCATTTTATCGTATGACTTATATCGCCCTCCAAAAAAGTTCTTCGAAATCCATGATACGCATGATGTCTAACGCATCGTGACGCATACCGATATGCAATCGGATATACAAAAATCAGTAACAGCCAGAGATAACTTTCTAAAATTTCTGATACCACCTTCTTAATCAATTTCCGTGAATATATTCTTCGTATTCTTATTAATGATTAAGAATAACACATGACGTATGAAAATTCGCAAAAAAACACAAATGAGTTCAATTTTCCATGTATCGTAACACGATATAGATAATAACAAGAATAAGTCATGAAAAGGCTCGTTGATGTCTCCTGAGTGGCTCGAGTGATTCTATCGAAGTGACGCGCTGTCTGCTCTGCCATAAATGGATAAGAACGTTTAACTGCGTGTGCCGCTATCGATAACGTTACTATAGATCGCAGTATGCATTGTACGTTCAATAAAAAAGTTCTAAAAAAAGGTAACGTAAAATCCCTTACACACATTAAGCAACAAAGATATTAAACACAAATTCATTTGTCATCCGTAAAACGTGAAAAAAATTAAAAATTTCCCGCCAATTGTAATCGTTCGCTATCTGTCAGAGCATACTGAGGAGTGTCCCACCTTTTGTTTAAGGTTCAATAAAGTAGATTAGCAATATTATTATCAGTGCTCTCCTGACTAAGAATGGACAAATATCATCAAAATACGCTAGCCATTGCGCGGGGAATTTGAATGCGATGTCGAAATAAAAGATCCGGTAGCGCTGGTAATGGCGCGCGAGTGCTCGAGGAAAGCACGCTGGTAGCCCTGGTAATATCACGCTGGGCAACATCGTTAGCGCATAATAAGATTACCGATCCGGCGTCAGCGGGAGTCGAAAAAACTTGTTGCCGAAAAAAAAGAGCGTGTTCCAATTAATGATCTACATAGTATAATCTATGTTTCGGGTGAGTCTCGGTGATACAGGGCCGAGACTCCCAGGGAGTCCGAGAAGCTCGTTTATCGATCCCAATCCAATCTCTCCCAATATCCACGTCATTGCTTGGCGATTTGTTCCTATCGTTGAAGAATCGTAACGTAAAGTATACGTTAACATTGATAACGGATCACAATAAGACACGATGACATTTTTCCAGCGTTAAAATTTTTTTTCTCGAAAAGGAGTAAACGAATACGCTTGATGACCTTGGCATCAATGATAATCACCGGTGAAGAGATAACTATCGTATACTAAACTTATCTGTAGCTATTTTGAAAATCGTATGTTATCGGTTTGATTTTATTAATCTACAATCTGCTACATTGTCGTATAATTATATATCTGCGTGGTCGTCATTATTTTAAATTTTTTTATTTTATTCGTATTTATAATTTTGAAATCGCATACGTATACACGGCGTCCCATGAAGATTGTAAATTCCTCAGGAAATATACCTTTTCTTTGACATAATCTCGCGATAAATATACCGGGTAACCAGATGTCGCTCGGACAGCATGAAGGGGGTAGATTATAGAGCTACTAACAGGCCACACTTGACATTATCATTACGTCAGTAACGCGTCGCGCTTTGAAGGATGCCGAGAAAAAAAGGTGAATAAAAACACGTGAAAAAATGGACAACCGCAGTGGTTTGTTTTTGGGGTGGGTACATCTGATGATAATAAATACAAGAAAGCTAAATGAGCTTTATGAAAGCAATAACAAATTTTTGTTGCAGGAAAGGTCATTTTAATGAATTGTACTCTCCTTTAATGGATATTTTCTTATCTGCAAAATCTTATTTTGATTTTAAACAGATAGTTCCGATTTATTTATAACCCAACGGTAACTTATCACACGCTGATCTTATGTTTTTTGATATCCAGAGCAGTAGTGGCTCAAGGGGGACGGGATGTGATTTTTGATAATTAAAGTGCACGCACCGATATGAAAGAATTATTTAATTAAAAATACGATTAAACCGCAATTTGACTATTGCGATTTAGTGGAAGACTAAAGTCGGTCCACGAATTCGATATAGGTTTTTTAAAGTTCATAAACAAGGCAATCCTTAGCAAATGACACGTGGCTTCCCAGAACATTGCGGAAATTGAAAAATAAAATATATTTCAGTGCAAAACCATGCCCAAGCATACTTTGTAACAAGAATTGCATGCAGAGCCACCTGTGGCTTACTAGAGACTTGTTTTCGATCTGTCAAAAAAAACACATTGAACTTGCGGACGGACTATACTTATATCCAATAGGTCCTTTCACGGCTGACTATTAAGAATTGTTGAAAGTTTGTTAAGAATAACAGTAAATCCATAATCTAAATAAAACCCTATAACGTTCGGGGAAAATTCGTCTAAAACAATTCGTCTAAAACAATTCATCTAAAACAATTCGACTAAAAAACAATTCGTCTAATAACAATTTATCTAAAACAATTTGTCTAATAATAGTTCGACTAATAACCCGCTGTAGTTGAAAAACTCTATGAATATTTCCCGCTGCTGTTGAGAAACTCACGAAATACACTCATTTGCAAAAATAAAAAGTATAAACAATTTGGGAAATTGGGAAAGCCCCAACGCGAAAAAATACTGTTTCTTGGACGGATTGTTATTAGACGAAATGTTTTAGGTGAATTGTTGTTAGACGAATTGTTGTTAGACAAATTGTTTTTTAATCGAAGTGTTTTAGATGAATTATTTTAGATGAATTGTTTTAGACGAATTGTTTTAGACGAATTCTCCGCAAATCACTTTATAATGTAATAAATTTACAAGTGACATTGGCTTATATATTAAAATTTGCTTAGGCCCTTTTCACAATATAAGAGCAGGCATTAGCAATTCAGTATTCACTGATTTTTTTTATTCTCACTCATTAAACTTTCCATTACTTTATTCTAACCCCTCCATTATTTTATTCTAACCCACTCTTCCTTTTGCCGGGAAGCTACAGAAGCATTTAACAATTTTATATCTGAACCTGACATAAGAAAATAAAGTAACTTCTGAATTTAAGCAGCGTGAAGTGATTCTGATAATTCTAAAAATATTTATAAAAAAAGCCAAAAATACAAGTACCCCGTAAGCAATGATAATAAAAAATGAAGTAAGTAGTTACCGAAGATTAGAAATATTATTAACAGGCCGCCCTTGACACTATCACCTGAAGAGGCCCTCTATCAGACTTCCTTATTTACCAGCGAAGAAAAAAAAGTAACTAAAAGCATTATAAAAAGAAACGAGAAACACCAACGATCTGGAGCATGTCGAGGTACGGCTGCTTCCTCTCCTAATTTTCTGGATAGCTATTTGAATAATCTAAATTACAGGCTCTGGTAGTATTATCAAGAATAATATTAAAATGCACCTTACCATACTGTACCTACTGCCTTATATGATAAGAAACTGATATACGTTTACGTTTTAATTAACCCAGCTCATTTAATTATCGTTTGATCTATAGTCTCAGATTTTAATTCAAAATACAGAATATGTTTAGAATGATTTTAAAAAGACACGCCGAAAGCATGTAAGAAAAAAAAATTAAGTCTCTTCATAATCAGCATCTTTCATCAGAGTATCAGTCACCTGCATCGGCTACCGGTTGGCAGCAATTAGCTAATTAGGAAAGTTATCAGCCATCGAAGATTTAATCAGCAGAACTCCGCCATCTTTCGATATCGATCGGTGAGTCGGTACCAAGCGATTGTAACGAGTTTATTAGTACCGGGGTCAGATTAGAGTACAGTGTTATGTTAGGCCTTTATCTGCCGTATGAGTCAAACCCATTAAGCGTATATTCGTTTCTATTCCTAATATCTATATTATCATTAATATCTTACGTACCGTGTAAAAAAAATTGGTTCATGATTAATTCACGAGGCATCCCTGAAAGTGAACGTTCATCTCATGAGACAATGGTGAACTTTTGTATGAACTTTTAGTGAACAGATGAAATTAATAAAGTTGTCGAGAGATACTTCCGAAGTACATAGGATGTTCATATAGTTTTTACTCTATAAACTTCATCTGATGTTCACCTAAAGATCTTTCTTTAGATTTGTTCATTAGATGCTCAGAAATTGGTCGTTATTATGAATTTTTTAGTATTAACAAGTTCTCTTAGTATTTATCCAGAGTTCTTGCTGTTCGTTTGTTCATCAAATCACGAGGAAATCACCTAAAGTTTTTCTGGTAGACTTATTCATCGAAAGATCAGGATTTAATGACTATACATTTTTCAAGAACGTTAACTGAACGTCAGATGAACTTGCTACCGAACAAGTTCACTTGATGTTCACCTGATGTCCTTCAGGTGAACTTATTAATCAGACGATCAGGAATCTATCACTATAAAGTCTTCAATGACGTTAAGTGAACATCACATGAACTTGCTACCTAACAAGTTCACTTAATATTCTCCTAAAGTCTGATAGGCTTGTTCATCGGAAGATAGAAGACGGCTTTTTTTAATGAGACTTTCTCTCTACATCTTTATTAATTTCATCTGTTTACCAAGAGTTCATACAAAAGATCATAATTGCCTCATGAGATGATCGTTCACTTTCAGGAATGCCTCGTGAATTCGTCGTGAATCATTTTTTTTTACACGGGGTACTTAGAAATACCGTTTGAACGACGCTATAATTTTTGTTTAATACTACTAAAATTTCGTTGCAAAAACCAACGTAGTACTTTAGCAATAATTTCATCGTTATTAGTATTTAGTATGGATTAACCAGAAAATAATACAAATTATTTCTGCCCACGATTTTTCTAAACTGACTGTACTTTTAAATGCAAAAATTTGCAAAAAATTTATAAGAGCCTATAGCAAAAGTATCCCACAAAATGTGTTGGGATGTTGTTTAATCATATAAGAAATCTATAAACACGATTGTGCAGATACATACGAGCGAAGACAGTGTTATTTGTATTGATAAAGAAAAAAATAAAATTCTGACGTAATAATAAAGTCAGGTGTTAACACATAACCGTCGCTGGTGGTGGTAGCGTTGCCGTGCTATTGGCAGCGATAGTACATTGGTAGAGTGTTGGTATTGGTCGTAAAAGAGTATAAGAGAACGAGTAAAGGTTCCGTATGGTAGAACGGAGCTAAGAACAAGCAGGGGTAGCGTCGCGACGCCCTGGGGCGCCGTTCCGGAAGCCACGCCCCTGTGGAAGTCGCCGCCAACCGGGAGTCCAAACTTCCCGAACGGGAGGAGCCGCCACCTCCCGTGTCAGGTAAACCCGAAAGACTCGTCGTACACTTCAGTATCGCTCGAACCCTCGAGTGGAGAGTTTCTTGTTCTTTTTTTTGTCCCCACGTTCCCGCCAATACACGACGCACGTACTTTTCAGTACTTGTTCCAAAAGCAAAAGGGACCACCCTGTATATAGAGAGCCAGGGGGGTTACGAGTAAACGGGACTTTATGGCAGAGAGCAGTGAAGTGAATGTGAACGGTGAAATTATTGTATAAAATTGTCACCACCTGAGAAGAGAATTTTCGAAGCACGTATCGTGGATACTTGTTAAGGGATCAACAGGGTTGTCAGATAATGGAAACCAAGATGGAGCCTCTAACGCCACCCCATACGCCTCCCTCCAGCGAACTGGTCCATCCCCATAGAACGTCACCACCGCGATGGATTCGCTCTCAGCTTCACGTACCACATCAGCAACATCATCAAGCACATCCGGCTGGTTATCACGCAACCTTTCTTGACCACTGGTTACGAGGTGCTGCTCTGCTGGCTGTTAGAGGTTGCTGTCCACAAACGTCACCGCACCATCACGGACCGCAACATCCTTTGATCCATCCAGGGATGCAAGTCCCACCGCCGGCCTCGTTTCTCACCCGACGAGTACCCGGTCAGCGGCCTAAGAAACAGTTCATCTGCAAATTTTGTAACAGACAATTCACCAAGAGCTACAATCTTCTTATACACGAAAGAACGCACACTGATGAGCGACCTTACTCGTGTGACATCTGCGGCAAGGCCTTTAGGAGACAAGATCATCTTCGGGATCACAGGTAAGTTAGTTTGATGACAACTGCTCCATTTTTCTTGGTCACTTAGCAATATATCAGGTTAGGACGATAAAGACTATAGGTAAAATCTATTTTGATTATGTAGGTCAGAGGTTAATTATTCGACTGAATCATGTAGTAATAATATGAAACAGCCTTTAACCTTTCATAATACAAATAATAATATGAAAATGATGTTTAATGATCGGTTTACGAGGTTGTATGTGCTTGTGATCTATTCTGTGTCTTATTTGACTTGTCATACCTCAATCGGTTTTAAATGGGTCCGATCCCATCTGGTAAAATCACCCCTGGATGGATGGCATGAGTATTATTTAGAATAGCGTTGGGCAGGCATAGTAAGGGGAATATAGGATGACTAGTTAGTATGATGACTTAATGACGTTTCACGTGGTGGAAAATTAAGTATATATATATATGTCAAGTATATATATAAATATATATATACGTATCGGGCGGCGAATGAATTGCATGACTGGCGTTTTCTTATCTTTCTGAGTGTTATGACTTAGGGACTTTACAGTTTTGGGATTTCGTATCAAATTACATAATTTTCATTTTAGGTAAATTATCTTAATGCGATATTTGCGATGGCTTTTCGAAACCTCTTAAGTATAGTTTCATAAACGAAGTTTGCATTAATTGTACTCGTTTCGTATCCTTAATGACGTTTCTCTATACTGCATACTGATACTAACCGATTTCCTACACAACAATATACTAAACATATTTTTTAATCGTCATAGTAAAGCAATTTAGATGCATAAAAAATAGATCGAATTTTAAAATAAAAATCTATAACATTCGCGTCAAATACGTCATGTAGATTATTATATATTCCAATTGTAATAAATTATAAAGCATTAATGAATATTTTAATAATTTTAATGTCACTTTCATAACTTGTGTACTCAATTAACACGTTAACGTTCTCAGTAATTGATAATAAATATTATTTCAATAATTGATAAATAATAATAAACAGTCATATACAACCCTTGTAGATATATTTAAAAAATTCCACAATTTCACTATTACAATAATGTTTATTAAAATTATTGTCAAACGTTCTTAAGCCTCTTTTTCACAATGCATTACAGATACATCCACAGTAAAGAAAAGCCTTTCAAATGCGGCGAATGCGGGAAAGGATTCTGCCAGAGCAGAACCCTGGCAGTGCACAAAATTGTCCATATGGAGGAATCACCACACAAATGTCCAGTCTGCGCGAGGAGTTTCAATCAGCGTAGCAATCTGAAGACGCATCTGTTAACGCATACGGAAGCACCACAGGATCTCAGAGTGGACGTGCCGGCGCCTATGGAAACTGGAACGACAGCGTCTACGACAATTCGGCAGATCACAGACAGAATTGGCGGACTTCATACACCACAGAAAACGACTACGACTCCAAAATTGGGCTTCAGTATAGAAGAGATCATGCGGCGTTAGATCTCGCTCTGTTGGATCTCGCGTATACATAATATTGTCGGTACCACTGTAAATAATCATCCGTGCATCTTTCTCGTTTTAAAATCACTCTAATTTAGCTCGTTAAGCGCGACGGCCAATTCTTTATTCTGAATGTCGAAAACATAAGACAATTGCAAACACATAGAATAGAGATACAGGCATAAAATTGATATTGATAATGATTCTATGCAATTCTCCTATAGCACTAGTATTATGGAATTATATCAAAATTGATTTTTCGAATTCGAAGCAGGTATCGTTCCTCACGAGACTTTTCCGAAATACTTACTAACAATAGAAATATAACGAGTAAAAACATATTGGCAACGAACCGATAATTAGCTATTTCAGTGTAAATGCGAAGAGCATCAAGTGTCAAATTTCACTTGAACGATTGATTTCAGTACTTTGTTAAAAGAAAAACTTGAACTTTTCGTTAATTCAATTTCTAGGTTTAAGTACAACGAATCAAGGTTGCAAAGTATCTCCTTGAATGATGATCCAGCGTGGATCTTCGATAAACGAGAAAAATCCTAATCTCTCATAGTGAAAGCGTAGTCATTTCGAAAGGACATAAATGTTAGAAAAAGATAGGGATCCCGTTCGTGGCTCACATACTGTAAATAGGATTTTTCAAGTCCCCAATAGGTGCCCGGTTGGGTCCGCGTCGAGTCCTGCAGACCCAAGCAGACCCCTGGGACCACCCACGCGCACGTTTTGTACATAGTACAACATAGTCGAGAGAGGACTCCGTTTTTGTGCTTGGGGCCCCCATTTTATGCGCGTCCCGTCGTGTCCCCTTCGATGTTACCACTAATTTAAGATCGGTGTACATAGCATATATATATATATATATACACATATACGTAGTATCGTGTGGCGCGTCTTTCCTAGGTGTAAATTGTCTTGAAACGTGTCGTCATCGTCACCTTATCTGAATCATAAAGTACCTAGCCCCTAAGCTGCGTATAAGCTGCCAGGCATTAAGAACTTTGTCGTTACCGTATGGATATACCAAAAAGACAAAAAATAATAATAATTAAAAAGAATGAAAGAAAGACATTCAGAGAAGTCATTTTTCTTCCTAGTCGACTGTATTAAAGTTGTTTGGTATTTTCCGAAATTGTAGACGAGGAGTAATGTCGTTTTCATTGTCATATCAGTAAGTCATAGTCGTTAACTGTTTCATCATCATTTTTATTCAACGTGCTGTTATCATTCAACGTTGTCCGACGTATTGTATTGTTCTTAGAGCAATGAAAACGTATGTGCTCGTATCGCCGTACAAGATCCATGGCACGTATTCAATGTATCTTGGAGTGTGTAAAATTTTTCGACGTGTTTCTTTTTCTTGAAAATTTTATTTTTGGCAAAAGTTCTCTTTATTGTCTGAAACATTGATATCAATGGTTCGTAATTGTTTTCTATCATTATAAACAAACTGAAGATGTGGTTATTACGGATGATTAGATTGCAATTAGAGTTTCTATTTTAGCGATTTTTCTTTTCTTTGATTCCATATTGTGACGTAAAGCGAAGTGACCTGTACCGGATCAGTAATAAATTTTTTGATTGTTTTGCGTTTTGTTTGCAACAGTATTTTCTGCGTCTTTTAAAGATAATTCGATTAAAGTTATCTAACTTCATCTGACGCGTATTTGTCTATAATATGGAAAGAATCGATAGGCTGTTATAATAATATAAATAATATAAAAAGAGTAACAAGTAAAGAATATACTTGAAAATTGTCAACATGAAATATCGAAGAAATTTCATTTTATTCGACGGTACATGATCCTTATCCAAAATTATCCAGATTCAAAGTTTGAGTTATTTTTACGCGTTAAAATTATAAATCGTTCAAAGAGAGATAAGCCATAAACTTTGTTACAAGACAATTGTATACATACAAAGCATTAAATTCTTACTCGAGGCTTTGAACCAGTGGCGCAGCAGGTGCAATCTCAGACACAATGGCGGCCCTTTAACGCGCTTGCCGTCCGGTTAGCACTGTTTAACTTTAATTAATTCTCACCCCCGGAGAATAAAAGATAATGAAAAAGGCGAACAAACATCGGCGCGCGCCATTTAGCCGGTTTTATTGTTCCGTAAACTCTTGAACTTCCCCCACTGTCTTCCCCTATTTCAGGGGTTCCTAAGGGATTTTCGGATACGGTTCTATTGCTAAAAGTCAATGGCCGCCGGCACCGGCACCGATTCCCTGGGAATATCGGTCTGTGCACTCGAGGCGTTACATCGTAAAGCATCCCGAGTAGCAAACCGTTAATTGAGATTCCCAAGGGGTAAGATATATATTTCCAGAGGTTGCCGTTCAGTTTGGACGAATTTCGGAAGTCTTATTCTTGTTACTATTATTTTCGGGTTCTGGATAATTATTAGAACACGAGATGCTGTTTTCGAGAGGATCAAATGAAAGGGTGGAGCCGTGCCATACAACGTTGGAACCAGGTAGCCGAAGAGGAGCTGTTCCACCCTTTTAGTGGATCCCCTGGGAACGATTTAATTACAATAATCAGAACGTACCTTCTTGGTATCCTTGATGAGTTGCCTCGAACTTGACGTAATCGCTTCCTAAATCGACGATGGACATTGGTAAAACACAGAATTGTGTAAATAGACTTGTACAATATTCAACGGTCTGATTACCTATTGAACGCTTATATGCTATACAATTACAGACTAATAATATTTTAATGTAATGAACTTCCAAGTGGAGGCCACGAGGTCTGACGTCAGTGAAATGGCTATTAATGACAAGACAATCGCTAGCGATCTTCAAGTGTTAGTAAAAATTGTCGCATCCCTGTGTCTTTTGATTTCGTTTGGACAAGGATATATAATGACTTTCTAAATCAAGCGTAGCACAGTGCGACCCACTGCGATATACCTAAAGCGTGTACAAAGTGGTCTAATCGTGGGGAAATAGAAAAAAGTGAGAAGAAAAAAAAAGTAGTGGGTAAGAAAAAACAATGAGCTGTAAGAAGGAAGAACAGAGGAAGATCGATCGGTAAGAGGCTACGTTTAAAAGGGAGGATGTAACCCGGTTTCTAATAACAGGATGGGACCCAAGGATCAGAGAATGAAATTCGGACGATTTCGTGGCTTTATTACGTTGAACCTTGCTGCGGTGTGGGAGCCTTTCGTAGGAATGTCGTGAACTCTGCTTTTGGGCCCCGACTGCCCAGCAAAAGGCTAACTCAGCTAACCACAGAGAGCGTATGGGTTAGACGGGTTAGGGTTAGGTTATGGTTTGGCTGTAGTCGACTAGAAACTCGGCGGGTATACCCTCTTATTAGGGCGTGAGCCTTATCTAAGGGTCACCGGGCCCATGCGACCTCGGACCCAAGTCCCACAGTCGAATTCCAGGAGTTCGTGCCCATCAAATTCGGTCCCTTCGTCCTTCTTCCGCACCATACTAAGTTTGCGAGAGCCTCACCTCAAACGGGACCACACCTTTCTCTTTTTTGCCTTTAATCCGGGTAACCAAATTCAAGGTATCCAAACTTTGCATTTTGGTCGCTTCATCGTACCTTAGAACAAAGTAATCCTTGATGGTAAAATATTTAAATGTTCTCAAAGAACATTTGGTGTATGAATTTTCATTGCTTTTTGAAATTTGAAATTTTATATTTGATTGGTACGTATATTTACTGTCACTATTATTTTTGTGATAAAGTTTGTACGCTATAAACGTCAACGTGTGTTGAAAGTCGTAATTCCGCTTATATTTATATTTTTAATTTGATTTTCGCCTGTCACAGTGATAAGCGTGCAAAAAATTTATTTTAAGAAAGTAATTACTTCTTAAGGCATACACGCTTCCGATATTTAATATCGATCCGGTTGTCGGCGCCATATTGGCCCGTGTCGCATCATGAGGACGATTTATTAATACTTGTACGTAATTGTAATCAGACTGATTAAGTACTCGATCATCATCTCATTGCAAACTTTTTGTACTTCCTTTTTAATCTTTACAATTTAACTAAAGCGATAACAATGAATATTACGCTACATTGTGCAAGTATAGTTCACAAAAATCTGTAAAATTAACATTTTTTCAAATGTAAAAAAAGGAATATAATAAATAGATTAGAAGATAATTAACAAAAGCTAATTCAAAATGCAGCAACGTCAAGGTTATTCTATTGTAACCAAAAGCTTTGCAATAATATTAATTCCTTATCGATTTTATTCTATAACTTCTGAACATCTGGATGATCGATTGATTTAGGAATTAATATTAAGAAATCCTTGTTATTCACTCAAAATCGATACACAATTAATTGAACTTTGAAAGACCTTAGTAACACGATAAAATTAGTGACGGTCGAAAAACTACAACTTAAATCAAATCCAAAGCACTTCATACTGAAAAGTACAATTTGAAAACTAAAATCACCTCCTAAATTTCGATTCAATTAGTACTGCAATTTTTAAATACTTACATATTCTCTGAACACATCACATATTCTAATGACACTTTCTACAGATAAGATTTCGTCGTCAACTCCTATCATCTCCAAACTCTTAAATCTTTGGATACATTATAAAAAAAAAGACCCAGTCATGTTGGTACAAAGTACAGATCTCGCGAATGCTACGCGAGAACCTCGGACCGATGCTCAAGGTTGTTTTTAACTCCTCACCAAAGGCACCACTTCTACCACTGTTTCAAATCCAATATTTAAGTAAGTATATCCAACAATAAAAAATAAGTTTAACAATGAACAATATGTAATTTCAATATACTCGTTGAATATACCACAGACCCTGCTGTTCCTGTACAATTAGGATATATCAATTTCTGGACATTCTTCAAATCCGCGTACTCAAATAGCAATAGAAAAGAAACACAAGTACAGATAGGATGCTAGTAAAAAAACGGTGTTATGGCTTGAGGGGGGTTCGGTGCCCGCGGCTCATGGCCTGTGGTTAGGGCGGCTGGATATTTTTTGTAGCCGGCAATTAGGTAAACGTCTGCTGGCTGTGTTCACATTGTAGACACGTCCCAGGGCTGCTATTAGTTAGTAGTATAGTCGAGTAAACTTGGCTCGCCTTTAAACGCTGCTAATTCGCGGTTAAACCGGGAGTCGTGGCGCCGTGGTTTGCATGGACACGGGTCTTTTCCGCGGCGTAAAGGCCGTACTAATGTAGCGGCCATTGCGGGGGGTCGTGCAACAGTCGAAAAACCTCTGAATTACCGACCGAGTGTCGCGCAGGACAGTTTCCCACGGTCGACCCGATGTCGCCCGTGTCACCTTGCTAGAATGTGCTTCGAACTCGATCCGGGACATCCGCCACCTGCTGCCATCTATCGGCATAGATTATAACTTGTCTTAAACCTTTTACTCAACTCATTAACTCGTCTTGATCGCCAATCAATTTGCCTACTGATTGGCTCCCTGCTCATTCTCAGGCTGCTAAGAATTTTTACCTTCTTATTGGGATACTTTGTGTATGATTTATTAATTGCGGTTTTGAAAGCGTGCCTCGGTTTCGGATGACTGATGCGTTCTGTGTATCAATTACGGAATCGCGGTTTGTTTACAGTAGGTGCAATAAAGAAATACTACTAATATTTTTTATTGGCCAAATTTGTTGCAACGAAGGTGTGGTGAAGTCTGGTACGTTTTCGATTAATAAATTTTCTATAACAATGATCAAATTTTATTAGGGTGAAGAGTTGCAAGATTGCAAGAAATTTCCTTCAACTACAATAAGTTAGTCATAATACTGTATTTAGACAAGAGGATAACAATTTTGAGGAACGATTGTTATTGTGGCTTCCAATACATTTCATAACACGAATAAACAGTTTCAACAGGTAATGACTTCAAATTTTTGTAGAAAATATAATTTTCAAAATAAACGATGATAGTTCCAGGTGCAGGTAATACAGTGCATGGTATTCGATATAAAGTCAACAAACTATATTCGGTCAGTCATTAGGATCATAAATCACAACATTTTCTTTTAATTCTCCCATTAACTTTCGTACAAAATTGAAACGCGGGAAGCGTTAATCATTTTTTTTTCAATACCTCGTCAAAATTACGGATGTGAACTGGGATTCGGTTTAGATTTCCATGAGGCGATTCGAAGCGATTATCCAACGATAAAAGCGTCCCATTGGTCGAAGGTACCCGCGGATTACGGGCTCATAACTCACGTGTTGCAAGACAGTGATTGTCAGTCGGCTGATTTATCCACGGTGTAATATTATCCAGTCGTAATGGATCATTATCACTGGGCAATAATCAATTTCGAGCCGGCCGATCATCCGCATCGGCAACGACGATAATTGCCTCGGAAAGTGCGTGTCCTTCGGATTGGATTATTGATCAGGCCGGCGATTCGGTATTTAGGTTACAATAAAAAAATATTCAATGAAAAACAATATCTTGTACATACAGTTACGGAGGCGAATAAGACCTAATGCTGATTTTGTTCATTTAATTTTATTTGTTTGCATACCTATATGTATTGACTACAGTAACAACGTATCACAAAATCTTTATTGGACCTATACAAAATATTTTCATTCTTTTAGACACGACCACATGGAACATTTCGGAATACTTTATGCATACGCTATTCCAAAATTTGAACGTATGTAAAAGTGTACATGCAAGCACGTATATCTATATCCAACATTCCAGATAAATTGCTGAACTAATCGAAATGAGATTTATGAGAAGAATCAATCTCTAGATCTAGAAGAAAGCAGTAGTATTTGCATATATCCAGCAGCTTCGGTTTTGTAATTGCGCATGCGTGAAACTCTGTCTATTTATGCGTGAGTATATAACATTTTTAACGAATTAGTCAACCAATTAGGCTACAGGTTAATAAAATAATCGAACTCGGAATAGATATGGATAAGACAGTAACACTTGCAGATAATTCGAACTTTTGGTATAAAACTGGCGTATGAGCGAATTTAATCTGATTTTGCGGAGAGAATTGATAACGACGTGGACGAATAATAACACAATGTCCTTCTTCGTAGCAATTCCTTTTGCTTCTATAATTTTGTTTACATACGCATTGAATAATTAAATTAATTAAATATCAATTGCAAGACAGGGATAAGAATTTCAAGTGACATGGTCATGGTGCTGTATTTATTAATAATAAAAAAGAAGACTATCTTAGACACGCTATGGGATTATTGACAAGATTCAGAATTTCCAAAATCAAATTCAAAATTCGATTAGCTATAAATCATCGTTAGCAAAGATATATGTATTTGAATACAACTGTCAGTTAGGACGAGCAACAAGAATTAGCTACTTGCTAATTAGTAATTTAGGCAGAATGCGTGAGAATGTTTCGGGCGGTAGTCTGATGAGGTTCCGTGTAAATTTACCCTAAGGCCTCCCACCCTAGGAGCCCACGGATGCCCCGGGGCACGTGCTCACTAGCTGCGGGGGATCCGTTCATCTTCCAGCAGACATTTTTTTTCTCCTCTGGACACTCATGCGTTAAAATGTTGCATTCATACTCCATATTTCATCAGAGCCCGTGCACTTAACAGCTCATAGGATAACAATAAATTTTGGACAAAAAGGAAAATCATATACGAACGATAGAAATCGAAATTTTCTTATGCAAAAGAAAGGTATTTTCTACTCGCAAAAAAGATCAAAAAAATAAATATAATAGTGAGTTATCCCTGCGCGCACGCAAACTAACAAAGCCAAATAAATATTATTATCAGGCATACTCAAAACCAAGAAAGTATCCCCTCGAAGGATATTATTATCCGCTAAAATGCTACCTTAACGAAAGACGCTGTGCTATAAAACATAAAAAAACGGCATGGTGCTCAGCGACGAGGACGAATTTTCTTCAAATTGCTTCCCTCCAAAAGAATGAAAACCTTCCGGGAAAGGAAGTTTACAAGGCAAAAAAACAGGAGTGAAAAAAGTTAATAAAAAACTACAAGACTAAAAGAAAAAGAAAGAAGCAAGTAAAAGACGAAGGCCTCGAGTCAGTGGGTATATTAATAAATACGTCAGCGCGTTAAGCGGGGGTGTACCGATTGGTCAGTCCGCGCTAAGAATCCAGTCTAATAAGAGGGTCAAAACTACCATGTAAACTCGTGTAAAATCCAGATGAGGAAGAAAGCCAAAGCAGAAGGTAACCACGAGGATTTAAGGTCAGCAGGTCATCCAAAGCACGTAAAGAATGTTAAACCCATAAATAGGGTGTTATCGGAGAATCGATTTCTATGAAAATACCACCATAGTGGAGAACGTGATGCGGTGGGCCGAACGAGGTGGGACCAAGAAAAAAAAGATGGTGGTAAGTCCGTCGGAGGAACTACCAGAAAGATGGAGTCTTTGCGGCGCTAAGAAAAAAAAAACGAAAAAGAAAGGAAGAGCCAGCAGAGAATAACGGAAGGAAGAAAAAGGCAAAGAAGTATAGAAGAAGAAGATGAAGATGAAGAGGAAGAAGCAGAAGAAGGGGTTAGTTAGGCGCGTGGGTCCACGCGCGTTCCCACGGTTTCGAGGCATATCGTCCCCCCGTTGGTCTCTATGGGGGGATAGCCCCCCTCCCACCCTCCGATATATAACGTATACACTCCTTCCTCTAGCGTTGGCGGCTCGCTGACCTCTGACCCCCCATTACCCGGTACCGGGACTCGACTGACGCCGACTCCTACGGACGTAACTGCCTATATAGACGCGCCCACACATCTGAACGCCATCGAATCAAGTACACCACTGACGTAGCACACGGTCTCAGTGGTACCCACTCTGTTCTACACGTAGTAGGAGTGAGCACTCTAGCAGCAGGCGTGTGCGCAGGGTATGCCTTGGCTCGCGCCCTCAGGGTACTTCTTACCTTCTTCTACATCTCCTGATCCTCCTCCTGCGTCTTTCTGCCTTTTACACGTCGCGAAGCCTGGAGACCAACCCTGACGGACGTAGGGAGGGATCACCGGACCGATGGACAGACGGACGGCGTGCGACTCAGGGCCGTGCAACGGAGCCATGACTCACTTGGGACCGTTGACAGCCAATTAATTCGCAGGACAGCTTCTCAAACGAATCCTGGTGTCCTTTATCATATACCTGATTCATAGCCTGGAATACGCGGAGTTCTACTACGTGACTTTGGAATAAGGTTTTGAAGTGCTAAAGATGCGCGGCAGCTCGTATAGATATATGTGTTAACTGTAATTTCAGGAAAATGAGGTTGCATTACCCAGTGGAAGAACGATGTATTGTGCCAGTCAAGTGTCTATTTGAACGAATCAATTAACCTGTGTGCGTATCTCGTCACGAAATATGTTGAAGATGGTGGGAGAGAATAGATGGATGGTAGTGGGGAATGTATCTCCTTATCATCGTATACTCTCGTTAAGTATGTGGGCGATGGACTTCAATACGGTGGTAACGGAATCTCCCTTAATCAGCAGGGGAATAGGGGGGTCCGAAGGGTGGGTAGGAGGGTTGGCTGGATTTCGCGGCCGAATTTTTGGTATCGTCGAATCGTTGCCGGGTCAAGTTCAGCGGCCCGAGGGAGCTTCGGGTCGTTAAATGCCAGGATGGCGGCGGCGAAAGATTACTCGGTAACGACGCAACTTCTTCTTCTCCTCCTGCTTCTTCCTCTCCTCCTGCTTCTTCCTCATCTCGTGGGCTCACGGTTCTCTGAGCTCGGGATGGTGGGTAGTCGTGCAGAAGGAGCTGCCAGCAAGCAGCGAGTTCCTTTTGAATGGTGGTGGTAGGTGTCTTCCCATAGCTGGGGGTAGACAGAGCTCCCCCAGCAGCGGATGGTAAGACTTACTGCCCCCCTATGTACTCTGGAAAACCCAGAGTATTTCTGAGAGCCTCTTAGGTCTTCTTCTCTTCTGCCAACCCCGTAACCTCCACTATTCTCCGCCACTGCTTTCTTGGAGTTGGGCCCCGACCGAGTGAGCGACCCTGGGGGAGACCCCCCTCGCGTCCACCGAGCGAAAGATCGCGGCGTTCATTCCCAAGAGCAAAGCTAACTAAGGTCACTCCTCCTCATGGGAGGGCCCCCGGGCGCCGCCACCGACCCCCCTCCTCGTTCCCCCTCTAAGAACGAGATTTTATGAAGCTATCGCTACGTAGGTTCCAGGACCGAACTAAGGCACCACCGAGGGAGGTCTAAAGGGTACCGGAAGGACCCTCTAATCCTTGCTGAAATATAGAAGGTAGTTTGTTTTCTTTTTTGTTTTCATAATATCAAATGTTTGTTCTCTGCGCAGGATTGATTATTTTGAACGATCATGGAGAAAGGGTGGCTGTGAATTTTTTGTGACTGAGTAGACAGGCTGGTGGTTAAGAGTACTAGGGGGCGTTTGACAATGGGATTGATGAGCAGTCATGTACTTTTTCATATTACATTATCAGGGTAGTGCGTGTTTATCAATATAATGTTGGGTTTACGCGTAAAAGATTGGTTATACACGCATAAGTGGCAGGTTCGCTTGAGCGGATTAATGGAGAATATCTAGTAAGAGATTAAACAGTTATTCATTTCATATATAAGTGTCTTACCACATCGAAGATAGTATTCGAATACACGTCTATTCATAAATAGTTAAATAACTAATATATAATTGAAATGAAATCAGTGTTGTCACAAAATATTTAATCGCACAAAAATAACATCTGTTCCGAACTAAGATCACTAGGCTCAGAATCCAATCCATACTAATCATTTGAAACAAAAACAATAGTCAAAAAGGCCACGTCGATTACCAACAGTTACAATAAAATTATCATAGTCAACGTTTATACTAGAATTGCAAAACTAATTTCCACTTGAAGAAAATACATAAAAAATTCTACATAAGTATACCGTGAGAGTCTCAAAAGTTTCAACGAATTTCCGATTCACCTAATCGCCGCTGTGAAGATGTAAACTGAAGAAACTAAATAGTTGCCAATGCAAATTTTAAAAGAAACCAAATAAAGAGAAAGAGATTCTCCAAGAGCCAATCGGTACTTCGTCAGGGGACCGTGACCCTGGAGATTTTGTAAGCCTCGAAGCTCTCGTATTCCCTCGTAGTTAACTCGACTGCGAGCAGTGGCTAATTAAGCTACGTAGCCGCGCCACGATTACGTTGAAAACGCGCCTCTGGCTAGAGCAGCGCCACTCGACCGTCCGGTTGTGGAGTTGTAGCATTGTGCCCATAGAATGGAATGGTATCCCATAAAATAAAGAAACGAGCGCGCTTCATTCACTGTGGTTTTGTTCCAAGTAGGTAGGAAGGTATGAAGGTAAGAAGGTACCTAGTCTCAAGCGTTGCGTTACGCCTTTCGTAACACGTCAGGATTGAGACGTTGCGACGACTCAAACCAGTTCCATGTCGATTCCCTGCGCTCACACGCGAGAATGCAATTATTCCAATCAATTCTTAGAGGAATTGCAAGCTTCGCCGACTTGTCACTATCCTGAGACGTTCTCATGAATTTATCGGCTAAAAATATCTCGCATTGGAATGCGGCTCTGTGGTGGGAATTTTCATATTTTTACATTATCTATCAATGAGCGACTATTTACTTCCTTTTAAATTGATGCCGTGACAAAATAAATCACCACTGTATTTATCGTTGATACTGTAGAGTTACGGTATCGGTATAGTATCTTTGTAAAACTATCTATTATTTTGAATAGATAACGAGTACGAGATATGTAGGTGTATATAAGGAAAAAGACTTTTTGTTGAAACCTGTATTTTTGTACGTATTCGTAGAAAAGAAAAAAGCCAGAGATCGTGTGTAAAATGTAAAAGGTGTAAAAGCAGATGGCGCACATCGTGTAAGGCCAAGATAATTAACCCGTAGTGTTATCGGTGTCCCGTGTAAACCGCGTTTAATTATGTATACGATTGCCAGCTACTTAATCCATAGCAGTAATATATCGTGCATGACACGTGGAGGAGAGAAGGGAGTAGAGAGGGTAGTGCGTGATGCGTGAATTCATGAGAGCAAATAAATATCCAAGAAAGGGAATATATTTGTAGGTAATAAGAAGACAAAGAAAGAATATCATAAGAATAATACAATAAAGAATGAGTTGAAAATGGTGGTGAATAAAGAACTATAAGGAGTAGGTCTTCGAGTGAATTTTCCCATAATACATTTCAGCAAGGAATTTCGTGAGGTTCGCGACAATAGGACCCACTTCTGTTCCGAGCATTACGAAGTCACACCAGGCCCAGCAACTAGTGTCTTGGTGTCATGGTGCTATGGTGGTGCTATGGTGGCATTATGTGCCGAAGTAGCGACAGGTGGTCAAAGCTACCGCGGTGCCCGGTTGCCCTTTGTCACCGAATAACGAAGGGGCGTGTCCGCCAATGCGTACCTATAAAGGGCCCAAGGAAGGGTCCAAGAGAAAAGAAGACGGCCCCTTGGTGCCTCATAGTCGAGTTGGGGCATCGGTAACGATATTTCAAGAAAAGAAAAAAAAGGACAGAAAGAAAGAAGAAGAAGGAAGGAGAAGAAACTTCTTGTCGCGTCGCGGCGCTGGTTCGCTTCATCAAACCCAGCCGGCCGTCGCCCGAGAAGAACAGCCTTAAATATTATTCGGCTCATCGAACAGGGCGAGATCGCGCCGCGATAAAGAAGCCCACTACCATAGAAAAGAAATGCGTTGATGCGGTGGGTGGAGGGTGGCTCGGGTGGTTGGGGTGTTCGAGGTGAGGGCCCTGCCGTATCTGGGCCCGAAGTCCCACGCAGAGACGATGATTAAAATTGTAAATATCCATCGCGACCCCCGGTGTTACGACCTTTGCGAGCCATCGGCTCCCCATCGCCTTACCCCATATATCAACCAATATTAGATTACCGTAAGAGGTGGGCATTAATAAAGGGAATCGACGCACCGAACATTGCGAAGACCCAAGAACGAAGAAAGAAGACTCACCCTTGGAACCCATCCAATATTTTTCCTCACTTACGTTTCCTTTTATTTTCCATTCTTTCTGCGCTTTAGCTACTCTCTTTATCGTGATTATTCAAACCGCCACAGGCTCGTTTCCAAATCGACCTCACACCTACAATATAATGAGCCGTACGTTAGTGCCTAATAAGGAAATGAAGAAAAATAATTGAAGCACATTTTTCAAATCTTTCTTCATCACTTGTAAAACGAGAATTTTTATAAAATATAACTAAGACCTGTTTGCCAATCTTTGTATAAAACAAGAATTCTAATATACCAGCGAGACTTGGACAACGGATATCAATTTATAAATGAAATGAACGTTCTAGTGTTGACTTTTCTTATCTTGCGATAAGATACTTGAAAGTCGTGAAACATTGTTCTTAATGTAAATGACTAAAAGTTAATCGAATTATTGATATTTTGTTACATCGTGAATGGATCCTGGCGCTGTTTCTATCTGCAAGGATCTTGCAATTTTTATTTCCTCTTCGCGGACCCCGTAACCTCAGGGCCAACCCTAAATCTCGTTTATCGCGGGGATTGGTAGTTCGGGACTCGCGGGCCGGGTTTCTGCGACGGAGTTGCAATAAAGCAATCTCGAGCTGGATACCTGGCGTGGGTGTATCCTGGAGACAAGCCGGGCTAGAACACGGCCGGCCCTCCGGTAATGCATGGGTTTGTGTCGCGGCGGGCGGCGCACTTTGTAACAACGCGGCTTTTGACTCGATTAATCTTACCGATATATTCGCCGCACGCTGCGAGCGCCGATATATTAGAATATAAAGTGTCGTGCTGGTCTAGGCTTGCTTGCCGGCACGTGATGAAAATCGCTGTCGACTCTTTTCTCACTCCGCTTTCCCAACTTATCGACTTGCCACCAGATGGCGACACTCGTACAAAAATGTCCGACGCAACAACAAAGATCACCTCGATAATTCGCTTCCTTGTATATCAACGTACAATGCGATTTACAGTGCGTTGCAAATAAAAATCAATTACACTTTTGAAAATCAACGTCTCTCCTAAAGGATACTGAAATATAAAATTTTTGTAATGTAGACGAACGGTGTGAAATTATTAACTTTAAAACTAAATTGTAGTACTGTATTCTTTAGGTAATAAAACGTCCGCTGTTCCAGGAGTGAATAAAAAAATTTGATGATATGCATTTACGAAATAACAGAAAAAGAAGCAAATGAGGTCTATCGGTTGTTGATCGATCACAAACTTTGTTATCTGATCTCGGGCGCGATGTGTCGTGTACATTTAGTACCAATCATCTCCACGTTCGTCAAAAGGCGTGCCACGGTTGTCACTGAACCTATCAGAGCGACGTGAGCATGCAAATTTGGTGGCGAAGAAGCGTAAGAGTTCTGTCAGAAGGCTGAAGTTGGCTCATTACCAGCAATTGTGGCGACCGACTCCCCGCGGTGTTCTGAACGATTCAAGCAGGCCGCCGCCGCATGACAACGGAATTTAATTGCTCAATCAATCATTATTTTTGTCAGTCCAGTCCACGCCCGCAACCCGGTCTTTGGCACGGATTCTCTTTTTCTCCTCTCGTCAGTATGGCCCAATTTCATCAAGTTACCCCAGTCCTTGCCTTCAAAAAATATTACCACAAAATACCACATAACCCCTACAACGTACAATTTTCCTATCTTAATTTTGGCAGCCCTACCCTATAATACGAGAATGGAAGCCAAGAAGGTCAGACAAGATCTATTAATTCTTAGGCGTCCAGTTAACTTGGATGAACCAACCGACCTCACTCGTTCCTGTCCACATCGTCGGCGTCGTCATCTTCGTTGTCGTTCCAAAGAAGACAGCGCGGAGACAAAACGAACCACTTACGGACTTTTTATGGGTATTCTCCACGCTCTCTAGGTATTATTAGTAGGCGTGATCCTGAATCGCCACGGCACGGGACGACGATGCAGTCCTACTCCCGTTCTCTCGTTCCGAGAAACAATCTGTTATAATGGTCCACATGAATGGCGAAACGTAAAAATACCCTCGAGTTCCCACGTGGCCGCTCAATGGAATGGGGCACCGTAGAACGTAGAAGGATCGCACGGCTCCTCAACCTCGCGAGACGAGAGACTCGTGAGAGATGCCAAAGGAGTCCAGTGATCAGGAGGAGTGAACGGGGGTAAGGTGAGAGAATAAGAATGAGAGAGGAGAGGCGCGTGAAGTAAGGAAGGAGACAAAGTGAGACGAGTGGGTGAGAGAGAGAGAGAGAGAGAGATGAGTCGAAGGATTCGTCGCGGAGTGCGGTTTTCAACGAAGCCAATTATTAGATGCGACTACGGGCCCAAGAGACCTGCCTAGGCCCCCGGGTACGCCGAAACACAAAGGACATCGCGCAAAATAGAACTGCAAGGAACCATTACGAAACACCATTCTTCCCGGGACGTTAAACCTGCCTGTTGCCTTTTAAAATGGAACGAAACGAATTACCCCGTCACGGAGACACGCGCTTATTATTATTCTTTCTTTTATTTCTGATGCCGGACAACCGTAACTCGATAATATCAATAGCCAAGAGCTTGATAGCTTGGAGGATTTCATAGACGCTCGAAAAGAGTTTATAACAAAAAAGAAGAAATATTTCGATGATTTAACACCATCTTTTTTTCTTTAAGCCATGACCCCTTCACTTGGTACCTCTCTCCGTACTATGAACAGGCCTATTGTTCAAAACTCCAAAGATTTATTATGCATTACTTATACTATATTTTTTTTTCAATATTCTCTTCTATTTAATTATGCACATCCGCATCTGTGAATTTTAATTCCAGCAATGGCTCAATGACCTGTAGCTTTAATATGGCAAAGTCAAATGATTTTTCATGAGTAACTTACAGGCAGGTATTGGGTCCGCGTGACGGTGATTCCGCGTTGTCTTTGAGGCAGTCCGTTGAGGCCGCACGATGGGGCCCAAAAGTTAACGATATGCATTCCACTCCGCCCCCCATGGGTCGACGGGCGTCCAATGGTCGCCTACCAATAGATACTCGGCCCTCTATGCGCTTTATGCACGGCCGCTGTTGAGGCATAGAGGGAGAGACACTGCAGGGACACTCGCTTGTAGCCCTGACAATGGACCATTGGTCCGCCATTGTGTCCGCGGCACATTAATTGTCTCTTTGAAGCCCGATGACCTCCGCGGTACAGCAGACGCGAACCTCTTCTTCTCCACCTCCTTCTCATTCTCATCCTTATGCTAGCATCTACCGCCTCCCGCCCTCATCGACTTTACCGTTTTATTCTCCTTTAGTCCTTTTGCCTGCCAAGCTTCATCGTGGGCAGCCATATACAGCAATTGGACTTTTTTTATTTGACTTATATCTCCATTATTAGTATGTGTTATATAATTTTTTTTCGTTTAATTGTTACCTGCGCATATTTTTAAAATTGAAAATAAATGGAGGTTCTCGATATTTACATTGATTTAGAAAAGGATTGAGACTGGCACATTTTTATTTTATTAAACTAGATGATTTTCATGAATTTTTGTCATTCCTTATTTCTCAGTCGCTTTGAGTCTCTCGCAATGAAGAACTCTTTTTTAAATATTTACTTACCTATATGATGCATCTACCTCCATTATAAGAAATTTACATAACACGTATAGATTACAGATTAATTCATACTTTTATAGTATATAGTGAATTTCATATATGCAATATTACATGTTAAGAATTTTTTTGTAAAAAGTCCTGTTTGGATGAGTTTTCATTGGGATCAGTATGTTCAGTTCTATATTGGCAGGAATTATGGAAAAACGTGGGTGGAGCATTCGTTACGCGCACCATGGATACGGGGCTCTAATTTGGGTCCAGCAAAAGCCCTGATGAATGTACTAGGCCAGTGAGATACGAGCGATATCTCGGTACGGCGTCACGCCGATATAATTAACGCCCAACCATGATTTTCTTCGTTGGATAGGAATCCGAATTTTATGTGGGTGCTGTAAAGAGCGTGACGGCGTTGGAACGAGGATGAGCTCGAGTGAAATGTAGATGAGTAATGTGGGTCCAGGGCCGGGGGGTGTCGCGATTCCCCGCTGAGACTTGATGGCCTCATCTAGCCTAGAGTCCTTTGATAATTAGAGCCGCTGTTCCGTCTCTTATTTTTTCCCTTTTTTTTCTACGTCACAAATTACCTTCGGTAGTCTACCGATTTACGAACGGATTTTTTCGACAATTCCTGGAATTTCTGTGGTTGGATTAAATGGCACCAGATTAAAAAAAAATTAATTAAAACAAGAGGATGAAATTCCTGCCTCACCCTTTCAGATCATTTCTGCAGAGCCTTCCTAATCTTTCACTAATTATACACGCCTCAATTAATATAAATTACAAAATTTAGTCGAACCAATTCAAAAAATGAATAAATGAAATTTTTTCGTAAATCACACGTCACTCATACCTGATATAAGATAAAGATTTCTTAACCACAATGGAATCGGTCATTTTCAGTAAGATCGAGAAGGGCGCGAAATCGTTTCGGTCGTTATCAGATTTATGGATGAAATGTCAGATCGTAGGTTCGAGATTCGTAGTTCGGGGTTCGTGTAGAAGGCCCAAAGTTATGGCCAAGGTAATAATTACACGGTGGGTCTCGCGTTGCGGTCAGCGGAGGCAAAAGACAATTTTACGCAGCGGGACGCCATAGGGTTGCTCGGTGGCTTCGGGGCACTTTTTTAAAATTGACAGCCCCGGCATCCGTCACCGCGTCGGGATCCATTAAGGCCAGCTCGGCCAACCGGAGGCCGTTATGTAAATCGGGAAGGTAATTGGCACCAAACGAAAAAGCTAATTACCGAATTCGGCCCTAGCCCTAGATGGGGCCATCAACGCACAGCAGGGAATCGCGACACCCTCATCTCACGGAACCCATATTACTCGGTTGAGCTTCAACCCCCTGTTAACCCCCTAACAGCAAGAACAAGAGCAACGCTAACAATCTCCTTGGCTAGGAGCCAAGAAAAGGGGTGAGAAAGGTAGAGTAGTCGAAATAAAAATATTGAAAGAAAATTATCTGGGACTCATAAATGCTATTGTACAATGTTGTTATTGCTTTTGTTCTGTTATTGACACAAGAACATTTTTTGATGGAGGGGATTATGTCAACGGCGCTAATGAATCTAACTAAACACAATTAAACATACATTTATTGTGCTTGACAACAGGACTAACTACTGGTATAATCCTTACATTGAATACTAACTTCGTTTGTGAACCATTGATCATTATAATCTTTATATAGGATCTAGATATAGCGGGATAAAAGAGTGAATGATTATGTATGAGCATGAATCAGTGGCAAAAGGGTACTAGGTATAGGTGACTGAGTAAATATCCACTGTATTTGGTTGTAACTTAGGTTATAAATCATAGATCGTTATAATCTGTTAATAAAATGTAAAGAGAACGTTACGAAGCTATATGGCAGTGACTGTGAGTGAGTGGAAGTCAGTAGGTAGCGAAAGGGTGTCCTAGACAGGTGACTGATTTAATCTAGAATAAATCAAACATTACTTAATAAACACTCCGGGCTTTAGTACCACCTTCCTATTATAAATCATTGAATCTACTGATCTACCTATAGAGTCAATATGAAGTACCATAAGAACCAACGTATTTACGCATGCGCATACGTTATCAAAGCAACACTCTACTGAATGCATATAATAAAATTTATGCTATACTTATAATAATCCATAAAAAATATCAAGAACAACGCTATATATAAAATACATATTAATTAATGTTATTGTTCAATAATGACAATAGTTTCTTGTCGAAATACAAACCCTCAGATATTAAAGGATTTTAATTAAAATTTTTTTCTACGACAAGAACAACTTGACATTATTCAATAATATAGGTAAGATTGTTCTGCAGCAGAATGTGCATTGGGTGCATTTCATAGACGTAAAGGATGCGTTCGTGGTGCTCCGCCTCCATCAGGATCCTTGGTATCAGCAGGAGGTCCTGGGGGACCGAGTCGGGTACATTCTGTATCGAATTTGATGACCGATCCTGGGTCAGGAGCTGAGATTTGTGGTTTTCTAGGAGCGAGAGGCCGTCCGAAGTCCTGGTGTAGCTGGACCAGGAATTATTAATCGTCCAAGGATGGAAAGGGCTAGGACACGGCAAGACGCACCGCTGCAGGGGAGGACTGGAAGTGGTCAGGTAGCGAGATCCTTTGACCTCTACCGGCTGTCCATGATCCGTCCGTACGTCCGTACGTCCATCCTTCCTTCTGTCTCACCGAATTCCTCCGGGAACTCCCTATTCATTTTCGGCCGCCTCGAGAGAATGGGGGAATTAATAAGTGACATCTTCAAAAGGTTTTATACCTTTGTGTCGGGTTCGCCTTTGCGCGACTTACAATAGCTTAATAGCCGCGTGGAAAGGCGCCTTGAGCTTTTCGTGCCGCTTCTACTCGCTGCTCTCTTTCTCTCCCTCTCTCTTCTTTTTCTTTCGACTCTCTCGGTCTCTCTCTTTCTCTTCACTTGAACACACTCTATTTTTTCTTACTTCAAAAACGTTTCTGTTTGCACAAATGTTTTTTTTTCCTTACTCGATGTGCGTCTCATCATATCCCTTGTTTAGTGGAATCTAAGTAACGTTATTCAAATTAATTTTTAAAATTCAACAGCACAGACTTTGCGTCTATCGATCTAATATTCAGACGACTTGATATATGTTTTACATGTAGAAAGGGAATTCGGCATTGTGACACTGGCTTTAATTCACGAAGATCAGGATTATCAGTCAAATTGAAACTGACGTTAAATAAAAACTAAATTACATACTAAATTCATATTAGTTCTTAACTACTATGTATCAGTGTATTACGAACTTTCACAGTACCAAAGTTTTAACTATAAATTATTATCCTTCGTCTTGTGCTTCTGCCGTTAATCATTCTCCTAGACAAGTATTAAATATATTATCTTCGTCTGCCTTTAAATTAAAAACAAAGAATGCTCAGAACGGTGTCTCAATATATATTGAAAAAATATATATACTGAATTCTACGTTATTACTATTTTTAATACTACATACGCATTTAGCTCGGGATCTTGCATAAATTACATAATTTAAAATATTTGAACGGCAATAGTAGTATTCCACAGTGATTAATGGCATACTGAATCTCAGAAAATGACACGTAGCACGCGCGAAACTAACTGGAACTGTGCCACGTATGTATATCATATGTACGTATTATATCCATCCATTTACAATACAGTCCGTTGAACCATTCGAATAATTCGAACCAGTCCAGAAGCAAACTCCCCAAGAATGCCTGGCGAGAAAGACGTTCCTCCGACAGACGTTTGTGATTATTGCTGTCTCTCGAAGGCAAAATATGGTTACGGGACAGATCGAGTGGGGGTCGCTTCCCACGAAGCGCGAGCGATCGCGAGTATCGCGGTCATGGGAGCCCGCCCAATTTAGATGCATAGAGGTCGTCGCAGAGGTTATACGACCTGTCATGTCCCTTCGACGAGAAACCGATATTGACCGGCAAGAGAGAAGAGTCGGTCGACTTCGACTTGGTATCGGATATTGAACTCTAATGGCTCATCAATTTCTGACGGTAGTACCCGGTCATTAAGGTAACACGTAAAATTGTTTAATTAGAGAGATACTGCTGAGGCACGGACAGGTAGTCTTACTTATAGAAGGAACAATAACAGTAGTTTGATATAATAGGTTATGAAGTCATAATATATTGTAAGTAGTACTTTATACTTATATATTTTAGCATACGAACCTTGTACGTTTTAAGTACGGTTTGTGAATAAGTTACAAGAATATCAATGTTGCTAGAGCCACTGAATAATGACGTGCGAATGTCAATGAATCCTGATGATTTATGATCGTTTGAAAGTAACGGAGTATCGTTTAAGCAGGATACAAAATTACTTTATTTAAGCTATTCTGTTGTGGCATGCGGATACAGACTGACCAAATGTCAAGCAAGTCTCCCAATAAGATCTTGTGCACAGCAAGAGATCTTGCAGATAAATAGTATAATAAATATAGATCATAAACAAGTATAACGGTACTTACCTGTCTTGTGATTATTGTCGTTTTCCACATAGAGTGGGACGTGCGTAATTGTTTGAATGAGAAATGCTGGTCACTGTAAAGTAACCTATTGAGCTTTGACCGAGTTTATTCGTGGCGGAGGATCGGTAGGATAATTGACGTTCGGAGGAGGACGTATAAGTGGGATGGCTCGTTAATAAAGCCTCTGTAGTGGCTATAATGACTGTAGTGGCAGCTGATCGTTTACATGACGCGCGAAATCGGGCGCCGATTGATACGTATGGGCGGAATGCGTGGGGTCCGATGGTGGTTATTGGTGGCTGATGAGGTCGCTTGGTGGCTGATGGTCGCCGATGGTAACCGGATGGTGGCTGGCGGGTAATTATTGCGGGAGGTGGTTGCTCGAAATGAGGTATCGGTATAAGGCGCCGATGCTGGACCACTCATTGCGTCTTCATTATAAATCCTGAGAATCACGCAAATTGATAACGGCGTCTTCGGGCTGCCGGCGTGTCTCCCTGACGGTGCCTCACGTGGACCCTAAGAGGGTTCACCTCCACCCGAATCGCAGCGGGGGTCGTCAGGCCACGAAATAAGAAGCGTCCTCCCGGTTAAAGGTTGCTCCGTTCGTTACCTCGGTCCTAACCAGGACCCGGAGGCCCCCTCCGCAAGAGGGCCTTACGCGCGGAGGAGCCCTGGCTAGGACCCGTGGACCGGTGGAGATTCATAAATTATTTTAGGAAAAAAGGAGGAAAAGTATTTCCAATTACAGTTTTTTGTGAAGGGTTGCCGCGGGCCACGCGGCAGGGGGTCCGCTTAATGGCGACCCGCTCCCACCGCTCTCACCTCTACATCCTTATACTCCACATATCCTCCCCAAACCAACTCCTTTACATCCACCTTCACCTCAAACATCTTTGGCTTTTCTTTTTTTCGGATACCACACCCGCCTCCTCTTTCGATAATCCTATCCAACGTCGGCCACTTCGTCACGAGTCGAACTTCGAACCAAAGATCCCTCCGTGACGTACCTGACAGCGAGATTCGACATCAGCAATCCACCAAGCTACGATCAGGAGTCCTTCTATACTTCATCATCATTACTGATTATATAGCCACCGTCACGGTGTGATAGATAGATATACAACCAATACTCCCTACAGTATCCTCCGGTTCGAGGTATCAAAACGGAAGTATCAGAACTGAACTGAAAAAAATCCAGCGGTTTTAAAATACACCAAACAACAAACCCTGATGGACCCGGTGACACGACGTCAACCCAATTCTTAACTGTTCGTTCTCCGTAACATCCGACTTCAAGATCTCAGTGGATTTTCTTTCCTGCGCACGTCCTCGTCCCTCCTATCAAAGTGGATCATCTCGTCTGAACGGTGAGCAAGAGACGATAGTTTAGCGTACAGCTGGCGCGAGGTGCGCTTTTCGTGACATTTCGAAATGAATATAGCCATGGCGGATACAGACATATTTTCGGGGTGGGGGTGCGCCAAGCATGTATCGCCGTGGGCAACATATTCATAACTAATAGATCGGCGAGTCCTGGGTGACAGAGCAATACGTCCTGCGTTTCGATGTTCCAAGAGGAGCCAGGCTCCAGGCTGGATCCGAGGTAAAGTCCGCTTTACACGGGCCGAGCATTCCGGGAAGTCTCCAGCTCTCCTCCTTCGCCTCCTCCTCTTTAACCACCTCGTGTTGGTACTCCTCCCCTTGCACCCTCTTTCCCCGCATCCTCCACCTCTTCCTCGTCTTCCTCATCTTCCTCTCGGTACATCTCTTTCGACCCTCGCCTCGACATCCTCGAACTCGTAGCCCGACGCAACTTTACAACTGGCTTGTACTGCCGGCCTCTCGCCAATTTCCCGTACACGCAGCCAGGATCGACGTCCTGGCAATAGAACGTCGAACGAACCTACCAAAAAGAAACGTGGATCCTGGACAGATCCTTCGATCTTCGACAGGATCTTTGTGTGCGGGATTGGATGTTTTTGATTTTTCGAACCTTCCTAAAAGGATTTGCGTTGTTCGCTGTGCTTGAGTCAAACAATTGAGAAAAAAAGACTTGGAACAATTATCTATACGCGTTAGGGACTATAAATTTATTATTTCTCAGATTAAAGATTTACATGACTATTTAATAGTATATCTAATTTGTATTCTCTGGTTTTACATTGAAATAACAGGAATTAGGTACCTTACCTCATGTATTTCTTTTTGAATGCTTTGTGACCCATACCCACCGTATTTACTTCTTAGTAGCCATATTATACTTCTACTCGGAATTTACAATCCATTTTACGAGCCCAGCCACTGTACCGGATACTTCGATGCACTTATATTCTCTTGAAGCTACATTGCAATTGGTTTAATTTAGCTGTCACGATTATTTAGCTCAATTTATTTCCAATAGCATCGTTAATTTCACTAGAGTCTCTCTGCTCGAAATCAACATGAGATTACCGTTATTTCCTATCACTCTATTTTATTTATCAATAATTCTTGACGTCGTAAATTTAACTTTGGCCAATAACGACTGCCGTGACTATGTTTATGCATTGTCAGTGATACCAAAACAAGTGCCCAGACTCTTTCATTTCAGACGAGTGAAGTTCCCGAAGGTGAAGCAGTGGGGGCAGGAGGCTGTAGAGTACCAAGAGAATGAGACAGTACCAATGCTTGTACTGCAGAATGAAGTGTACGAAGAGAGTAAAGGATGAAGAGTATAAAGAGGATGAATAGGATGAGGAAAAGGATCTGGGAGGACAGATCGGTTGGACACGAGCCGTTCGGACGAGAATGCTGCGCGACACTCGCAGCGGGTGTCCACGTAGCTTGTGACCCCTGACCCGAGGTACTCCCGCGACAGGGTGCGGCCCTGTAAGTTTTCAAGGGGCTTCGCTTCCAGGACGAAGGGTACGGGGGACTCTGGCCCCCAACAATGGGCCCCAGTCATACAATAATAATGATCAATTATCGATCTGTCATTCAACGGGTCCGCCGTCGGAATGCACGACGAATCGACATCCTCCCTCTTCCTCCTCCTTCTCCTCCGCCATCATCTCCTTATTCTTATTCTTCTACTCCTCCCTCCTTTCTTCTTCTTCCTTCTCTTCTTCTTTTGCGACTACGCCTCCAATCTTTAACCCTTATACGATGTATCGAACCTTATCATTCAGTAGATACACTCGTTCATTCTTGCGGTAGGTATTAAACGTGTTATGTAAGTCGTGTTTTTAGAAAGTCAATATGAAAATAATCTGTTTTATAGTTACCCAGAATTTTTCAGTGTTGTCTCATATCCGAAAAAGTATTAAGACTCAAACAATTTTCCAGATAATATAATTAGCATTTTGAGAAGTAGCGTTATTGCCGCAAATAAATGCACCAAGAGGTATCAGTTACTTGATTGGCATTTAAATCGGCACTGGTACCGGACGACGATATTCCCTGTAGCAGATTTTTATTGGAATAGGAAGAACACAGCTCTGCTGCCGGTGCAGTACAGGCACTGTACCACTGCCATATTCCAGCGAGCTTTCTCACAGCAGTAAACCGTCGAGTAACTACCGGTCTCCGCAAAAAGCCTAAAATTATTAATAATAATAACATAACGAAGTAAAAGGCGCTGCTAACTGGATTCACCCGGGGCCAAGAGAGCCGCAGCATCCGAACCGAGAGAACGAACGTGAGAGAGTCGTAAAGAGCAAGCGAGAGAGTAAAGAGCAATCAGCAAGTTCTAAAGAGAGACAAAGGAGAAGGGTAACGATAGGGTGGCGTAAATAAAATAAAATAAGGGAGAAACGGTAGGAATCTTAGTAAAGAGAATAAACAAGACGGAGAAAGAAAAAAAGAAAGAAAAGAGGACGGTCCGAGTGAACGAGTGAATCGAAGAGACAGTCAGAGAAAGAAGTAAAATAGGAGAGGAAAAGTAGAGAAGTAGAATGAGGAGGAGCGGCGGGGGTGGGCGGTGAGGTGAGGTAAGTGAAAGGGGGGAGAGACGCCCCCCGCCGCGACGCCGCCGCCTAATCATTCTTTAAACGTGCATAAACAAGTCCCCGAGCCAGCTCAGGGATGGTATATGACTAATGTCATTCCAGAACCGCCCCCGTCTCCGGGCACGTATTTTCAGGCCCCCGTGGCCATCCTACCCCAGCCTCCGAGTGGGTCCAGTGCCTGCCTCCTCGGAAACCAGAAACGAGAAATTGAAGGAGCGAACGCTCGAAAAGGACGGATAGTGGGATGAGGGAAAGAGCTGGAGTGGGATGCGAGGAGTGAGCGAGAGAGAGAGACGCCCTGCGCCGCCACCGCCGCCAGGCGCGGCAGCCTAAATCTAAAATGCAAATACACTCAACAAATCACTATCGGTGACAGGCATCCTTACTTAAAAAAGAGGAAGGAGAAGCCGGTGAGACCCCCTGCCAGGAGTTTCGGAGTACCCGAGTTCCTTAGGCACGGTTTATATGTGTTCTACTCATCAGCCGAGATTCACGCCCGAATCTACTGCTCGTCCTATAGCAGATTAACTTAATGCGCACTCTGTCTCTTATTGGCTATTTACAGTTGCTAATGGAATTGCTTGTACGTAAGAGATAAGATACGATTGAATTTAGTGATAAGCTAATGATATCTATAGGCAATTCTCTGATAATGAGTGGGCATACGTTTCTTATCTTCGATGCAATCTTGATATCTTAATGTGATTCTATTATTATTATAATTATTGGTGCCTGTATCGATTAATATTTTATGTTTGTAGTATATATGTCTTATAAAGTATAATTATTGTTTTCTTTAAATGGTGGTTTTTTTAATTTATTTTTTATGAATATTAATTGCATGGGACAGTGTATGATTTTTGGTATACTTGTTATGCTCGCAATACAACCGTTGACTTATACATTTGTTTGTAAAGGAGCTTGTAAATAGGGTGGTAATGGAAGTTGTTTCAGGCTGATTTAAAAAGAAAATATTTTTGAGCCAATTTACTGTGCATCGTAATTTCTTTTATGTTGCTATCTGCAACGTATTTAATCAATATTGATTTTGGAACTGTGTCTAGGCTATTACAGTATTGTCATTTTTTTTTAAATTAAGCACGAGAGTGAAGCCAAACATTTTAGTCAAATTTAATCGTAAACCGTACAAAAAATGTCATTCGGTAAAATCAACAACCATTTTATATCGTCTATTTAAACTAGTCCAAAAATAGTCTTAACTTCATTAAAAGTTTATCATGAAATGAGGCATCAATTATATCATCATTAAGTACGATCAGAAATTTTTTATCGGATTCCTTTCTCGAATTTCAAAAAATTCCCCACACAGCAATTTATAATATTCCACGCGCCGTTGTAATCCTAATCAAAATTAAAGCAATTAATATCTCAATTCATAGTGAAAGAAAGAAATCTCTTTCAGAAATGGATAACACTGAATCATCGTGGACTGAATAATAATTTTCAAATTAATCTTACCGTCGCCGTAAACCGGACTTTAACCTGTCGAAATCGGTGGTGAGGTCCTGACTAATGGAATCACGCCGAGCCTCCTGGTGATACGTTTTCCCGGAGGACTATACGAAGGTCCTCTCGCCAAAGGACCTTTTCCTGGCAGAGGTTGAGGCAAAGGCCCAGGCACCGTCATCGTCGTCCGCGGGTGCCATGCATTATTTATGCGAGACGCTGTGCGCCGCGGTGCCGGCCCTGCCGGCAGTGCTGAAAGTATCACATTTATTTCCAGGAGCGTAACCGGGTGTAAGACATCGGGCACTTTATCTAGCCGCCTGAGAAACAGTGGGAGCGGCGTCGGATGAAAAAGCCCTAATATATATTACGAGACAAAGAGTCATCTCAGAAACTGCCAGCATGGCGGCAGCTTTCATTCTTTTTAACGTAAAAACATTTACATATATGCATACACGGATAGAGTTTGAGAAGTTTTTCGATTGCTGATTATATGATATCAAGGAATGTATCAAATTTGATGACATTGTCATTCATTTTTTTAAACTTATAATTAATTTGAAACTAGTAATTACTTTGTCCTGAGAGTATTTGGTAAAAATTGTGAAAATTCGACGAGAAATATGTATTAAGAAAAAAAAACCGTAATTAAAAAAATTGAACAAATAGCAACAACGAAGTTTCTTCGTATCCATATTATCAGGTTACAAAAATGGAGAAGATGAGCTTTATTTTACTTTTTGCATCCCGATAAATTCTCTTTTCGTAAAACACATGAATTTAATTTAAAAAATGTATAACAAACTTTTACATCATACGTATACTTTAATGTTGCACAACGTTAAAACAAAAGTTGCAGATAAAATATGTTCAGGACAATGTAATCTTTTTGTTTAATTTCGTTAAAACCAATTTTGCTCGTCAAGTCTCGATCGTTCTCTCGATCGGAGGAGTTTCAGTCTCCACCCACCGGTTGGAGTTATAAATCGAACGGAATATCATGCATCACTCTTGAAACAAATTGTCTGATTTGATGCGAGAATCCGCAGGAGGGCGAGAGATTCTCTTATCTTTTTTCTTCTTCTCTTTCTCTTGAAAAAGAACACGCACGCAAACCGTGTTGATCGTAGACCCAGGTACTAGCGCGCGGTTAACGCCTAGAGATACACCCGGTTCGTGTAATAGCTTACCTCCATCTACACGAGACATGAACACATATGAAACACAGGTTATGCGTAACGTGAGCACAGCCTGTATTTATGGAATGATACTTTAATAAATTAAATAAATATTTGAACACTTGTTGCTGTTTTCAACCACGGCTTGCATCTCCTTGCACGTAATTGCTCGAGGGTGATATCGTAAATCTAACAATTGCACAATTAATTAAGGACAAATCGAATGGATAAAAAAATATTTTAATTAAAATAGTTTGAAAAAATATTAACCTGCAAAGCATTTATGACGGATTAAAATATTACCGGCGTTCGAATATGGTAAAAAAAAATTGCGTTTTCGATCCACAAAGATCGAATTACCTTAGGGATTGTTTAGCGTAATTGGACAAATCAATCTCGCGATCATAGGTGGGGGTTTACGGGCAATGGTGCGCATTCTCCTTTTGTGGCGTTTACATGCCATACATCTTGCAGCGCGTAAAGGAGTGCTACGTTCACCAGGATACGCACTGCGGAGGTGAAGATGCGTCAAAATGGAGGTTAGTAGCGATCTAATTATCTACGCGGCGGGAAGTGCGGCCTCCCCTGGCGCTATCGGAGAAACAGAGCAGCAAAGGGCCCCGAGAGGAACCCGAGGAGGCCTCGAGAGGAAATCGAAGAGGCCCTAACGTTACCCCAAAGATTTAAAGGCTCAACCGAGATATTTCACAGTCATCAATGCGATTACGGCAACTGCGTGATACTGGAGCAGGAAAGTTAAATAAAACCATACGGACCTTCCTAATTGTTTTCTTACAATGATATAGAAAAAAACCGACATTAAAAATCATTTGAAAAAAAATTTTCACTAGCTAATTCATCCAAAAGTAAATACACACACTGCAAAACTAAAAAAAGCATTTAAATTCAAACTCGAATAGTAATAAATGAAGTATTCAATCATTAGTTCAGGTAGTGAAAAATCTGCAGACAATTAAGTACTCTTACAAAGAGAAGCTCGCTGAAGCAACAACAGTAACAAGAAAAGATAAAGTTAAACTAAGAAAGAAATCTCGCGTGCGAGAAAGAGAAAGAAAAATATCCGCGGTGACGGTCAGCGAGCGCGAGCTGACCTCTGACCCAGGCGAGCGTCGTCTCTGTCGGGGCCCGTGCTCAGGGGGCCCAAGCGAGCCCCGTGGTCTTCAGCCTGGTCGCACTCGCATCGTGGCGTGGGCGAGTCGCGGGAAGGGTTCAAGTGGCCCGCGGGCGTCCTGAGACCGTGAGAACACCAACTATAATATTATTTAGTCTGCCCGTGCTTGCTTCTCTCTTTTACTCTCTCTCATTCTCTCTGTCTCTTTCTCTCTCTCTCTGTCCTTCTCTTCTTTTCTCTCTCTCTCTGCCGTTCTTTTGCTCGCTCTTTCTTTCCTTCTCAGTCTCTTCTTATGCCCCACTCGGTTCGACTCAGAGCACTCTCCTCCCCCATTACCGGACAACCACAGCCGCCGTGATGGGCCCCACTGGGGCCTCCATGTACCCCAGTCAATAGCCGCCCCTGGCTTCTCTATGGAACCAACTATAGGCGCTATACACGGTTTACTCTCGCGCATTAATTGCCGTCGTAAATTGTTGCGGCTTTGCGGGATCCGCTCGGAAACGCAACGGCACGTTATGCCACGGGTTCTCTGTCCGGAGAGACGCCTTTTAATCATTCACTAATAACGATCAGAGATCGTCAACCTCACAATCTTTAAAATTTATGAATCAATTTGTATTTCATCATAGAGACTGATATGCACATAATTATATAAGATATATGCAGATATATGTATACTCTGACGTAGCACGACATTCTTGACCGGTAGTTAGTGCATTGTATCGTATTGTATCATTGCCGAGCGATTTTTTATTATAAGTAATTACATTTATCTAGTGATATTTTAACGCGGATACTTAATTATAGAAAGGTTGGATTGTTAAATGCCTTTGCACCGGATGCTCAACCGTGCTAAACGCCGTAATAAAGACCGTTTATTGATTAGGATCGTTAACCTCGTTAGCATCGTGTATCTCCGCAATGAGAATAAGCTGGGCGATACGTGTGGTAACTATAACTATGTTGTCAGAGTTCGTGCGATAGGTTATGAACCGATAACATCGCTTGTGGATCGTCTTTGTTAACGTATTATATAGAGGGATTATTTTCTCTTTCTCTTTTTTTTCTTCACATTCTCGTTACATCACGAGCAATAATCTTTCCTTTTTTCTACTGTACCTCTGGTGCTTCGTATGTTATAACCATAATTTTATCATATAATAATTGTTTAAAGCATAAACAAAATATTTCATAGCTATTGAACCAAATTCAAAAATTTTTGTGCACAAATGCATATAAAGAGCCGTTAAATTTAAAAAAAAAAACGAAAATCCTACTCCTGGCAGGTACTCTAATATAAAGTATAGACACACTGTATAACTCAGCGAGTTATCCTGTAGCTGCATCAATAGAATATCGGATATGCTTATTGCCATTGAGCTCTCGAGGTGGAGGTATATTAAAGAAGTTTACGTTGACTGTACAACAATGAAGGAATTCCGTGATCGTAAACTTCGCCACGGTGCAACATGATAACAGTTACAAGTCCGACATCGGTTATAGTTATTCTTCACTGCAAACAGAGTGCTCTACTAACCTCATAAAATATTGAGTATACCTTCCGATACACTCTGTATATACAGTTACACGTGCCCAATGTGTTCCCGAAGAATGTCGTCAGTTTTCTCAATGCAGAGATGTAAAGAGAGGCAAAGAAATGAACCATAAGACTACCTTGGTATTATGGGGCCTGACAGTTGCGTAGGTTGTTGCGCGCGAATAGGTTAATTGTCCCCTTAGAAAGGACAACATAAACCAGCAACGAGAATCAGTTGGTATTAATACGCGTGTCAGTCTACCTGAACCAGGGGTTTGGCTCCGGCTTAGGATGATGAGAGTGTGGTAGTATAGAAGCTGTGGATCTGGGTAGCTAGGATCCTCGAGAAAGGTGAAGGAGAGGAGAGGAGAGGATAGGAAGGAAGGAGAGATGAAAAGAAGAAATGAAGGAAGGGACAGCACAGGTAAGTACAGGCGTGTGCCTGGCCGTGAAACGCCGTGAAACGCCATGAAACGGTACGTGAAACGCCGTGAAACACAGCTGGCCGAGTTGGGACTGACTACGAACGAGGGGTTCATGGGGACGTACCGAGTCTCGTCTAGAGGTGAGATACCTGCCGCCAGGTGGCTCCACCAGCAGCGCCCAAGCGCACGATGCCCGATCAGTCGTCCGCGCGCCTCCGTATCGTGAGCACCTTGTGTTTGTTTGTATTCTTCAAACCGGCAGGAGAATGCAAACGCTCCAAGTATCGGCGGCCTTTTGTGAGAGATCGTAAAGGCCTAAGTAGGATCGTTTAAGTATCTTTGAAAAAGTGGCGAGATAATATCGCGGCCACATGTGATCTCCGAGGACGTGTCCTAAGGATACTCTTGAGGACCTTCGGGATCTAGACCGGAAGCAAGAAGCCAGGGCCTGCTGGATCATGCAGCAGCAAGAGCAGCAGGAGCCGACGGATCTTCAGGATGTCGAAGCCTCGGATACGAGTGCGTTGGATCTGGGACCGATCGGGACTTTACCGAATCTCACACTTCAGAGTGTCGCTTTGGGACTTCAGGGCGCATTACTCGCAGCCCTGCAGAGAGCCGCGTTGCTACCACCAGGTCATGCTGCTGCTGCGGCCCTCAATCTTCAAGCCCTAGAGACTTATTTGACACTTCATAGGCTTCACGCCAGTTCCACGACTCCCACATCGCCGACCACCTCCTCGAACAATAATCCTGCGAGTCCGAGGTCTACCTCGTTACCGAGCAACTCGAGTTCCTCCACCTTAAAGACTGATCACCTCGTGGAGGTACTGCCGACATCGCTCGACGAGGATGACGCTTCGCATTTAGACTTCGTTACGGATCCCGAGGAGGATCTAGCACTTCTGGAAGAAGAAGATGCTATGCTACGGGAAAGTTCAAGTTCCACTTCGACAAATCACGATGTTCTCTTTCAAAGGATAACCGAAGGGAGTCCAGGAAATGTCAGTACCGCGCCGACGGCACCGGTTTCCGTCGTGCCAACTTCCGTCCCAGCCAGCTCGTCCACAACGGATACTGGAATTGCCAGGCCATGCAGAGCGTCCAGGCCTAAAAAACAATTCATTTGCAAGTTTTGCAATCGTCAATTCACAAAGAGCTACAATCTTCTCATACACGAAAGAACTCATACCGATGAGAGACCTTATTCCTGCGACATATGTGGCAAAGCATTCCGTCGTCAGGATCATCTTCGAGATCACAGGTAAGACAGTCGTAGTAAACGTTTCTTACCTTAAACTCCCATTGTATTCCCTGTCTCATCAAAGATACAAAGTTTCAAACGGTAAATATTCACCTCATAAAATCAATCAGTCTCCATTTAGCAGCTGTCGTTCCGTTAGCTCACAATCTCAGTCACTCTAACCAGAAACTAGATTAGAAACCAAAAACCGCGCAGTTCCAAACTTCATTTTGTACGAATATCAACAGCGTACTCAAAACAACCAATCCCAATGCTCAATCTTATCATGCCCAATCGAGATCCTGATAAGAATACAGTCCGTCTATTATCGTCACCTAATGTAAGCGTTTTATTAAATGCTTTCAGGTACATTCACAGCAAGGAAAAACCTTTCAAATGTGCTGAATGCGGTAAAGGATTCTGCCAGAGCAGAACCCTGGCGGTCCACAAAATCCTTCACATGGAGGAGTCACCGCACAAGTGTCCCGTCTGCGCGAGAAGTTTTAATCAGCGTAGCAATTTAAAGACACACCTGTTAACGCACACGGATATAAAGCCGTACCATTGCGCCTCCTGCGGGAAGGTCTTCCGCAGGAACTGTGATCTCAGAAGGCACTCGTTGACCCATAACCTGGGAGTAGCATCGTCGCCGCCGCCGCCATCCTCAGGAATTCCTGTACCTGGAACGAGTACCGCCGTCCTCCAGGAAACCTCCTAGCCCCTAAAATCTTCAAAGCCATCGTAATATCTGACAGCCTCTGCGAATTCGTACCCGCCGTTAAAAGGACTTTAGAACACGTTAGCGTCTAATTATTATCGTCCATTAAGATAGGTTCGTGCTCACTAGATCTGTAATTATGTCCATAACACAGATGATTACGTTTGTTAAGTGAATACCTGTGTATGTGCCTGTGTTCGACCGTACGTGTAAAATAAATTTTTATTATTATTTTTTAATAAGTGATCCTTCCATTGTCAGCAACGTCATAATCTCTCAGTAAACATCATCTTCGATCTACATCGTCCTTGACTATGGTTCTACATGGTTTTGGGCCCGTTGATTTCTCGATTGACATACTCATGATAATCTTGTAATCAAGCCCAACCTTGTAAAGATTCTCCTAAACGTCTGGTTCATCAAGTCATTTTTCAGGCCCCACATTTCTTCCTTCCTCTTTTTTTCTCTACTTCCACGGACTTTCTCAGGTGATCACGATGAACTCGACAATTTCATTCCTCCCTGATTTCTAGTCCAGTCCTGGAGGATGTATATGAGGCCAGACGGTGGGATTGGGGCCCTTTGCGCGCCATACGACGTCGAGCTAATTAATTAGGCGGTTTTCTATCCGTGCTCGCGGTTATAAATAAAGGAACAAAAAGTTGAGTATCGTGTTACAAAGACAGGCCGCCAGGTGCACAAGACATGACACCGCGATACGTCTAGGGTTACGTTTCTTTCACGATTGGGTCCCGCCGAATAGGGGCCTAATGCTGCTAGAGTCTCTTCAAGCAGGCACCTACCTATTGGGGACCGATAAGCCGACGCGTGCAGCTTATTCGTATCGGGCCCCAATGAATATCCTGAACACCACGAACATCGTTAACACACACAACGCTCTGAACACCCACCAGTGTAACGACCCGTTCCCCCCACCGCCATTTATAGTTTCATAAAGCTGGTACGTTCCGATGCTTACCGTGACTTACGACGACATTACAGCCGGGAAATGAAGGAGGAGGTGGTTGGTGCTCTACGAGAAAGTCCGAAGAATCTTGACTGTTACTTCCACCATTATCCATTCTATGAACGGAAAGCCGCACAGGAAGTGACGCGTAAGTAAATCGTTTGACTGGTGAGTTCGAGTCGAACAGGAAGTGGTTTGTGTATATTTCTTAAACGAGTAAAAAAAGTCAGTCTTTTTTTTTAAGTGTACAATACCTCCAACATGGGACTCAAATCTGTTTACGGGTCAATTTGAATTTTTGCTTTTAGTCATTCTACAAATATTGGTCGTACGATGATATACCTTTAAAGTACAATATGTCTACTGTTGTATTTACGTATATGTTTGTACTTACAAATGTATGTATATGCTGAGAAACTCCTACCTTTTTGAATTCTGAAAATTTTTCAGAATCGTCTATAGATCTATTACACCATAAAATTTACATTTAAATTTACTTAAATAAAATAATCAAGTTTACAATAAATAATTACCAAGAAAACGTTAAATATTTTTCCAATTTTTCGAATAGTTCTAATATATATTAACCCTTAAAAAGTGAACAAAAGGGACAATCTCGGACGTGTTTATTGCCTAAGGAAAAAAGTGGCAAAGTACCAGTGAACGAAGGATAGTGGCCCACGTGTCGTAGGTCCCCATGAGCATGGTAAGTCCGAAAGGGCCCAAGCAGGTCCAACGGGCCGAACATGGCTGCCGACACGGTGGAAATTCGTGCCGCTATGCCCGCCGCGGGCGTTCATGTGTGGACATGGATACGAGGTGGAGATGTCCAAGCAGGCCGAGGTGTGGACACGCTCACATTAAAAGGAACATTCTTTGCAGTCGGTAGTGGTGAATACATGGATGCGTATCGTCCGTGCGTAGAGGGTAAAAGGTAGACAGTAAAGTCACGCAAGAATAAGATTGTGAAGCGAGCCAGGCTGAGACACGAGTAGTTAGGTTAGGTTAGAGAGGTGGGTCCGATGAGGAGGTCACAGAAAGAGGATGGGGGATCCGGGCTCCACGTAGGGGCCCCTATCCTAGTGGAAAAGGCAAGGCACGTTATGGGGCCCCATCGTAGTGGGGATTTCGTCGGTATGGGGGTTAACGATACCGTGAGGTGGGGAACTAGAAGGGGACACCGAAGACCACACGCACGCGCCGCCCACAGATACGCTATCACTCGCTACAACCGACGTGATCTGCATGCGCATGTCCTCCTTCATCACTAAAAAAGCCACGGACGCTTCTCTTTTCTCTTTCTCTTCTTTTTTTTCCTATAACCTTTTTCTTCACTCTCTTCTTTTTTATCGGTACTATCCGTTGTACTTGAAGGGGTTTGGCATGGCTGTGTAATATTCCGCAGTGAAAACTTTATCTAAGGAAAATTTGTTCTTTTTACCATTGTCTGCTAGTCAGTTTCGTATCATTACGAGAAATTGACCTATGGTTAGGTAAATTGTGTTGCTTTGACGCTTTGTGGATTGGAATGCATTTTGACGGTTTTTTTATTTTGATTCTCGGTAGGATCCACTTAATCAAATATCATTAGCTGTGTAAAGACGGTTAAGTAATTTATATGACAGTTGAACGAACTGTCCCTTATCACCGTATAAAGAAATTTCTGTCAAATAGTCTCATGAACGGACTAAACCGTGTTATATCTAATTGATACCCGAGTAAAAATTTCGATGTGTGGGATAGATCAATATGACATCCCATTTTGGAAGTGTATCTCATATACGGCAAATTAGACTATCCCACACTTGATATATATAGCTCTTCGAGTATCCCAATTCAAAAATTGACTTTCCATACATCTTAGATTAATCTTTTCCGCGTCAAGTATAATAAAATTGCAATGAGTGATCTATTTTTTATCCGTGATAGATCAGTCACAAAATTTAGATTCGTACATATCAAATGTGGGATAGACTCATTTGCCGTACACGAGATACACTTCCAAAACGGAATCTCATATTGATCAATCCCAAACATCGAATTCTTTTACTCAGGTAAGTATGTACATATATAGTCATATTAACAAACAATTCATATTGGTAGAAAATAGATAAATTTTCAAATTGGTCAAGGCTATAAATATTTTATTGTACAGGGAATTTACGACGCGCTTATAACACCTCATGCATCTTATCAGACCTTATCAGGTAATATTATCACACGCATTGCATGTTTTCTCATTTTTTTTTTTAAATTAGACGTTGAATCGAATATGAGAAAATTATACAGTACCAAGAAGTAACTTAACAAAAATTTCTTATCCGATAAAAAAGGGGTTTAAATCGTCAATGGTACTTTCACGTGTGTTACACTCTCCATTGCCATGCGGCCACATAAGATCGTACACGTGGCTGTACTTGGGCCCCACGTACACACTACACGTAACGTCTCCATACGAGTAAACGAAGTTGTACTAGCCGATATACGATCGGAGCTCCTCATGCGGAAGGGGGCCACCCGCAATACTCACCATGTATCGCTTAACGACTGCCAGTGGAATTTACGAGCGATATGAGACTTTTCGTAACTCGCGAACCTGTGCACCCACGTGCTCGATTTTAAAATCTTCCCCACCATTTACAGCCCTGCCTACGCGCTACGTAATTTTTCGATATCCCATCGAAAAAACATTTAGTACTATAAGGTGTTAACGTGTACGTTTAACTAAGAATGCCCATTAGGCTCATTTTGTGTTGTTTAATTTATAGAGAAGAAAGTTTAATTAATTAATTAAATCTTTGATAGAAATATCAAAATTGTAATACAGCTAACGTGTTTACATTGCAGATGGCAATTTTTGCTTTTTGAGTATATAATATTGGGACTTTATTGAAATTTATAATTCAACCGCGCTTATTATATGGATCTGTAATATTGACAAAAGTTAAAAAATTACGTTTTACTAATTTTAGGATTTTTATGAGTGACACACACGCATCCTCTCAGGTAGCTAAAATGAAAAGTATGACTTGTATAACCACATAAGGAATAACATATCAATTGAACCATGGATATTAAACCTATTCAATTTTTCTTCGTGTAAAACGTAAACAGGCCACCCGCAAAAGCTATTACGCGCCACTTAACGACTCGCACGAGAATTTACGATCAATACGGAACTTTTCGTAACTCGCAAACCCGTGCACCCACGTATTGTGAACATTTGAAATCTTTTTTCGAAGGCTATCTTTACCCACGCCTCACAAATCGGGCTACTTTAATCAATTACATACACAAAACAGGTTTTTCCCATAGGACAACGCTCTACCAATGTTCTCCGAGTAATTAAAAAAAAGCATTAAAAAAAATAAACCACAGTACAAAAAAAGGAAGTAGTGAAAGAATCATGCACATCAATCACAAGATCGGTACCGCGACCCGATTCCAAAGAAAGGGGAAAAAACAAAAAACATTCAAAAGCAAGAAATTGCTTTCTACACTAAAGGACATCAGAGCCATTCCGCCAGCAAAGGATAAGAGACACGTAACGAGAGAATGGCAAAGGTCCTTCGGGCCCGTTCAGGATACATGAGGTCCTGAAGGAGGTCCGGTCCTGATTGGCGAGGTCTTTGCGATGTACACGGTGTGCCTACGAAATACGAACGGGCGGACAGGATGACGGACGGCAGGACGCCCTGGGCAACCAAGTGGTGACTCGCGTGCGACACAAACTAACACTCGCCCACGCATTTGAACTTAGTTCTCCTCAGCCTTCGCCATCACCATCACAATCACAAGCACCATCGCCGTCACTGTTTGCATCGCACCGTAAGCGCATCGTAACATCACAAAAAGAGTAGATATACCTACCTACATAGATACATACCGTACGCAACGTTCGCTATGGTGGCTATATGGTGGCAAGCCGCTAAAATATCGGCGGTCTGCCGCGAAAGGTCCCAAGATTTTATTTATAGGGCCCTCCGCTCTTGCGGCCGACCAGGCAGTCCTAAAATCTCAGCCCAGTGCATACTAACTGCAGATAAAATGCACTTGGCGGATCTTCTTTTCTTTTAGCTTCATTCCAATGCTTTTGTAGTATTTGCCTATATCGTTATGACAAACGATTACTTTTATTAGTTTGTATAATTTCACTAGTTAATCGTCGCTCAAATATTTGATATAATTTCTAATATACTAGGCATTGTGCACCTTGATATAATTATAACAAATGCTGTGTAATGAGTATACGTGATAGTATTACATAAGTTTTTAACGATTTTCATATAGGATTCGTAGTAGTATATTTATATCCTTTCAATTTAAAATCTAATTAGTAAATGCAAATATAATAATCAAGCATGACAACTATATGTATTGCCACAACTTTATAGTATTCCATAAAATCACATCGGAATTCCTCTAATAAAACTCGCGTTACATAAAACTTAACGCTCTTTTAAACATCGTTCAAATAAGCCTCCTACCATATGTAACCGCATAACACATTATGGTTCTTATTGTGCATAAAGAAGTCTGGCAGTGCATAAAGAAGTCTGGCATTGCATAAAACTGTTCTGTATTGTTCACCGGTAAATAAAGGAAAACAATAAAGCGTGTAAGTCTCGTCATTAAGCAATGCAGCACGCACTGAATCGATGCAATACTGAATGGACTAATATGAAAATAAAAAATACAGCTATGCATTGTATACATTATATACAGGGTGTTCACGTGTAACCGTACGTGAGTAGCAGGGTTAGTTTTTTCGAAGAAAAAAACAGACACGTTTTTAAGCGTTTTTAATTATTGGATATAAATTTTGAACTTAATATTACAGTTAGGAATTATTAGCTTATCAGTACTGAGTCGGGGGGTTCTCAAATACAATGCTGGAGTCCGTTTATTATTGCGTGCCGTTTCATCCACTGCCCCATTTACTTGTATTTACATTATTTTTTAACATTCATAATATCCATAGAGCCTGCCTCTGAGGCCTTTTAGCATTTATTTTACTCATTAACTTACTACTTTAATTGTTACTAATTGTAAGTAATGAGATGCAGTACAAAAGAAATTAATATTACTTTGCTTTATAATAATACAACATTAATAAATTTATTAGTAAATAATTAAAGTCAACATTTTGTATAAAGTATTATAGTAGTAGGTAAGTAAATCAGTTGAATCGCCATCAGTGAAAATTTAACTTTTAACTAAAGATTAAGTGCCCAATCCGGACATGTGATTGGTCGACGTTACATTTAGTCCTTAGTTAAGTTTTAACTGTTATCGATGCAACTGACCTTAAATGATTAAAAGAAATTTTTTAAATTCTTACAGAGCGATGGTCTCTATGGACGTTGACAGTTTTAAAAAAATGGCTAACATAACAACCAATAGTAAATGGGCTGCGACATTCTATCTATGAGCTCATCTGACTCAACCTGACATGGTAATAATCACAAACTTTAATGTTAATTATCTAAAAATTTAGATCTGAAAAATGAAAAATGCTTAAACACGTGCCTTTTTGTTTTTCACGAAGAATTCAACCTTGCTACCCACATGCGGTTAGATGCGAACACCCTGTATGTATATCACGGCAGTAGGGATATGAAATAGCAAACAAAGAAAACCACAGCCAAAGGAACAAGAGGATCATGGTTGGCCATAAACGATATCCTGTAATATGTTACAACCTGTGGTCGTCTCGTTCTTCTATCTGCCTTCTCGTGTTTTGTCAGGACATTCGAGCAAGCACGTATATTCACCGATTCCGTCCGCAAACCGGCGAACCGGCAATCCAGACTGTGGTCCAAGATTTTGGAGTTTCGATCCTCTTATATTCTGTTATAGGACTGCAAAAGATTTACAATACATCCAGCTCGTGTTCTGTGGCTGACAAGACTCTCGGGTTACTTTGACCAAGTTATCCACTACAATTCTTTGAACCATTATAAAGGAATTCCATGAGCATCTCGATTATCCAGCAACAATTTATTCATTCTCGCCTTTGTCTATGATTCTACGGATAATAAGGATTACTATTATTAAACTTACTCAATTATCTTTACCTGGATACATACCTTAAACGCACCTAATTATCCATATGAATTGTTCATTACTTCTTTTTCCTACAAAATGTAATGCAAGAATTTTTTAAAATAATATTTTTTTACACTCTCGAACAAATTTTGTAATATTATTATATTAGCTGACTGAATGGATACCGGCATCGTGTCGCATATATGCAAATGATCATTTCATTTCCTGCCACCATGCAGAGTGAGTGGTCATGCTTTTGTGTTTGAGGCCCTTTTTTTAAATTTGTCTTTTTTATTTCTCTTGCAGACTCTTTGTCGTTCTGTCGACAATGACGACTTCACGAGGAGTTCACTCGGGTCTGCTGAGTTCGCGAACGAGAGAGAAACGGTAAGGGAACAACTATATTAATGGGGGGATGCCGGGCAACGCAAAGCTTTACGGATGAGGCCTCGAGATGCGCTATGCCATTTTATTTTCTTTCATTCACGGCCCTGGCTATTCTCGTACCGGTCGTACCCGGCTGACATACCTAACCCCTGTACCGGGACAAAAGCATGACTGCGGTTTACCATAAGTCATCCATAAACGGCCTCTTACCGCCTGACACGTCTTATCACTGTACAACTGCGTACTCGAATTACGTTTCTTCTTTAACATTCGTACAGTATTTTCTTATCTTATTTCTAACCTCTAAATTCCCTATTGATCTCATCCTAACCTAGAAACGTAAAGCACTTCTCGCTCCAAGGCATATCTAATAAAAATATTACAAAATTATTTGTATCTAATTATATTTTTGTTCCTAAGCCAACTTGCTAATTTCTTTAATAAATAAGAAAAAGAATCATTGATCCTTGAACGTCCTATTGGTGCATGTTAAAAGTATGGTGAAATTTAACTCACGAAAACACTGTTGGAATGCACAGTGGTTTCAGGAGCAGGTAAGCAGCGCAGTGTCTATATAGAAGAAACAAAGAACTTTTTCGTTGGAAATGTCTCTAGCTGGTCCTGCTGTCTCGATCACTCTTTACGGGACCAAGTATAAGCGAGACTATAGAGGTGCAGGTACTCTAACCTACCTGCCATGAGGGAATGGGGAAGATAACGCAATCTTACGTGTGAATGCTCAAGGCGTGGAAGAGTACCTGCGCTCAATAACGACGAGATAGCGCCGACCGATAATTTACACGGTGATTCATGTTCTATCGCGTTGGAATTTCCAGATTAATTAAACACCCCGTGCACAGTTTTAATTTACCGAACCGTCCAGTCTGGCCTGTCCTATCCTATAAGTATAGATATACTGGAATAACTGGAACGTGAAAAAGCGCGAAGATTGGAATAACAAAATAAAATATATCTATCAAGTTCACAAAGTCACACCTCAGTCTGAACATTCATTACCAGAGTTTTTTTTTATTAAGTATATAACCTGTCCTACTTGTAACTATATGCGAGACAGGAAAATACAGAAATTGTAATGTTTTCAAGATTTTTATCTTTTTTTTCCATGATCTTCGGACGGTTATATTAAAGTGATATTATTATAATAAAATATATATGATATAGGATAAGCCTTTTGAAATATTGTCATATATTTTTCTATAAGTGTTATTATCGACCAAACGCACTGTCTATATATGCATTTAAATACATATACACGGGAACACAGAAGAAGTTATCGAGGGGGTCGCCATTCTGGCTCAGAATTTTTATGTTGACTTTGAGGCGGATTAGCGAAATTAATAAACGTAAACCTTTTAACCTAATGCTCCTGAGGGGCAAATAAATTCCTATTTATATTGTAATCGTCTCTCGAAGCCGAGTGGCCCCGTCGGACGTGAACCCAGACACGAGCCACATTATAGATGTTTCTCCGCGTCATCACTTCGTAAACCTGTTGAATAAATTCTCCTACACCATTCCTACGCTACGCGAAGGCTCTCGTTATTAGAATGCATGTACACGCCGTACCAAAGTCGTTGGCTACAGGCTCTTTCACCTTCCACCTTCCACGTTACACCTTTCACATCGCACCCTTAACTACCTTAAGCTCACACCTCGTATCGGTTATATGGTTGGTATATACGCCATATTCTGCCATTGGTTATTAACGATTAAAACGCAAACGGATAAATTCTACGATAGACACGTAATTTTCATAACTTATTCTATACTCCGTGCAAGCGCAGCAAGTACTGGTATACTTTATGCGTGATGCACTTTTGCACGCGGGTACGCAGGAAACCTCTCGAGGTATCATTTTGGGATTTATTTGAGACAGAAGGTATTACATGGGGTTTGGTATTGTCTTTCTGTTGTTGGCGAAGGGCGAGATTGTTTTATGCCTGGAAATTACAGTGGATCGTTTTATTTGAAACTCTTGGTTTCTTCTTTTTTCTTTTACTATACTATGTCTAACCAATGGAACGCACTTTCTTGTGAATTATATTGTGCTTAGTCCAGGCTTTTAGAATTACGACTCAACGCACGTTGTGTATCTGTCGCTTTTATGTTGAAAATTTTAATAATGCACTAGGCTGCTGTTTATAATAATTATAGTCGATACTCGTATAGTTCACGTGCGAGGGCTGTGAAATACGTAATCCAAGAATTTACAGTCGGTCTATGCTTTAACCCCATTAATAAATAGCTATCCCTCGAATTCATAAATACTCTGTTTCATCACGAACTCATAAATATACCACTGCATCTTCGACCCAAGCTCCAATCAGGAAACACTAGCCGAACAACCTTAGTTCCAAGTATTCTCCCGCGTTAGATTTCATCCCTTAAATTTTTCTCGTTGACAATACTTCGCCCTTCGAAATTCTTCAATTCAATTATTAAAAACTAATTTCAACCCCTTATATTCTAATTGGTGGAAGTCTTTTGACAAGTGTATCTTGTGATTTGCTTAAACTACCCCTATCCTAACAAGGCGTGAGTATGACGACAGTATCCATGTACCAAGTGGGTATCAACATCCTAATGAAGCAGGGATATATGGCAACGGTGCTAACGAAGGGAAGGGCTGCTATCACGGAGTATCCGCTAATAACCAGAATAGCCTGTAGAACTCGTGTAGGTGGGGGTTTTTTGTCCGATCCCCGGTGGTATGTTCGATGCTCGTGTTGTGACGATGCGAGGCGTACCTATATGGTAATAATGTGACATGGTTGTCGGTCGCGCGTCGTCGGCTCGCACCAGGAGGCCTTATCTTATGGTGAGGCCCATCGGGCCCCCTGTGAAGCTACGGGGCCTCGGGTCTGGCACGCGGCACACCCCCATGGCCCATGCCGACCATCCAGACATAACCATAGGATTCCACCGGCACGGACACTCTTCTTCTTCTTCGTCTCTTCTTCATCTTCTGCTTCTTTAGCTCTTATTCTTTTTCTTTCATGTGGAAGGGATGACTAGTCAACCAGCTGTCATACGTATCCTCTACCTACCTAACCATTAAGGGTCTTTCCTTCCGATCTTTGCTAACTCATTCTATCGTTTTTCGATTGTCGATTGTCCTGTTACTGAACTGAAAGTCTTTCAGTGAAATTCTAATATTTTGCGAACTCTATATTTTAAATGACTTCGAGCTTGAGTTTTAACAGGTGTTTTCGAATATCATTTATCCATAAAAGAAGGAAGTATTATGATCCCTATAGGTATTTAACGTCTGCCAATGGACTGTTTACGAGTGCTAATGAGGAATGATCATTGCTTTGTAAAAGAGAATAGGCTAAGTGATTTCCTCTTTTAAGAGTATAATAGTGCCCATTGATTTTCAAAAATATTTACAATCTTCGACTGGAAGCGTGTAATGTTTAATAGAAAATTATACATAAACTGAACGCATGTATGACAATAGTAGGAAGTTAAAGTGGAAATATAAAAAATTCGAGGTAATTCGCTTCTGAAGTCTCGTTAGGCAGGACAACATCCATGCTGGGTTTACCATAAAATTAGGTAAAGCATTGGCCGTTTACTTAGGCTTAGACTTCACCATAGAAGGTGTGGTCCATGGTGTTAGCTGCGTAAACACACACGCGAGCAGGTAGGAGTCTGAGGTAAGGTGGTGTACATAAAGTTTAGTGGCGGTAAGGGATGCGACGCGGGCGGCCATCTTATCACATCGATGATCTGTGACATTTAAACAAACCCCCATAAGAGCTGCCCCGTACCAGATAACGCGACACCTTCCTTAGGTATACATGGCTGCTTTGCCTCTCGAAGGAAGCAACCTTACCAAAAGTGACCAGGGTGGCCCCAGCATGGCAGGACCGTATTATACCAGGACCGGAACCCACTCCTTAGTTAATCGATACCACCTCCCTTTCCCGAGAGTAAGCAATTAATTACCACGCATATGACACCATACGTTAGAATATCATCAGTGTCAATCGGGCAACGGATCGAATGCACTGCTATGCTAGGTAGTACACGTATTACGTAACAGTATGCAAAAACTGATAATCAAAGAAAAATGTTGGTAGCAATCATTCTCGTAATTAAATTGGTTCATTAGCGTATTGCATTCTTGACACCTAGCATAAAGATATTAGGAACGCGTGACAGGACGACTCGTAAAGTAAATAACAGCTGCGCGAAGTATCCGCCGTAACGGGACAGTGTCCAATAAATAAGAGACGAATTTCAGTGAAATTCTCAGAGGTCGAACTTGCGTACTTGGTAGAGACGCTAGCCGTCACTGTCGATATGGGGCCCCATAGATAGAGACACGGGGCCCAAACGGGTCGATGGTGTACGCTTCGGAGACGAATCCATTAGCCAAGAGCGCGGATTGAGCAATAAACCAACTGGGAGGTAAGTCTCTTTCCTCTTCCTCCACTTCTTCTTCTTCTTCTTGTTCTCTACCCTGCGAGAGAGATCTCGAGTCCTTCCTCTGGTTTGGGTCTTATTTCTGTTGGGCCCGCATTCCCGTACAAGATGTCGCGCCGATAAAATCCCTTCCTCTCCTGCTGCATCTCGTCGTACCCATCAGCCATGTAGAAATGGGATGGGGTGAGATGAGACGGGGGTCCTAAGGCCCCCCCGAGCAATTCATTTAAACATTCCCCGAGGTGGTCGCACGACAAATTACTCCCCCGAACCCCCAAGCCAAAATGTCCCTCGGCTCGGGCTCCACTATCTCCATTCACAGATCTCTCGTAGGGGCCTCACGGGCCCCGTGGACCCTTTCGGTAAACCCCGCCAGCCGGTCTACACACCCTCGCCGACCTGGTGACACTTCTCACCCTTCTTAAGTGGTGACTGAACCACACTGTCATGTCCGTCTGGCCCAGCGAGACTCCTTTCTCCGTAGATTGGTTACGGAAACGGAAGTGACCAATTAGATCTATTGATTGACGTTCTAGAACCACGTCGGACCTATCTTTCCTTTCGAATTCTCGATGACCGATCTTCATGGCAAATGGATACCGACATATGTGCCGTGATCATTGATGATAGGTACAGTGTGTATATATATAATACCTATATTGGAATAACTAATGACGGTCTTTGCATGTTCGGAAGGCATCGATTAAAACATAAGTAGATAAATGATGGGCGAATTTGATTACATATATGGTATTTCATTTTATGTAATCAGAAATATATGTATACTATATTCTAAATTATTAATATCTTATGTGAGTAAGCTCTACAGATAATGTATATATCTAACGTAGTGATGTAATGATAAAAAAAAGTTGCGAACAGGTATAAGGATCGAATGATATAATGGAGGGTAGATGTTCCAGGGATTTCGCACCCCCATAGAGTGTTTGACCAGTAGACCCTGGTGACAAGTGGTCGTTCTTAAGGGGCCCCGTACGGAGAGACGGACAGCTTCCGGATACCCCATAGATATTTCGAGATTTTCAGGAGTGTCAAGAGTCAGTGGTTGACAACCCCTCGTAAATAAGAGTTGGCTGGCACCAAGGGCTAATATATTTCCATGGTTTAGTTAATTGACCGACCTTTCGAATGGCGATACCCTGCATCTTGTCTGCCTCGACACGATCCTCCCATACCTAGTTTGCACACAGTTTCCCTTGATTCACCTTTTTTATTTTTACGTCTTTCCCTAATTATCTCCTTTGAAAACGACCCAGAAAATTTACCATTTTCCAGTGTCTATCACACTGTGTTCTTTGATTTAACCATATAAATTGTCCTTATATAGATCCTATGAAATATCTAATCTATATATGAACAAAATTTGAGAATAAGCAACGGGGTGGAAAGGGTGAACTTTGTATAGACAGGCAGATGGATAAGCAGACAGACAGGCAGACGGGTTGCTATTAATTATGGGGGGAAAGGCAGGGCCGTGCACGACGAAGAAGAACCCCAGTACCGCCTACTGTGGCACGAGTTTGTCGTAGTGTCGCGACGAGGGCCTCGTGCCTCCGGGCCACCATTATTATGTACGTTGCGGTGCCTTATGGGTGTCGGAGCTTATAAGGAGAGAGGACTCCACGGTTACCAACATACCGAAGAAGAGAGACAGGGCAGAGGTTGTGAAAGAGCCAGGGTCGCACTTAACCGAACGTCCCAAAAGGCAACGCAAATTCGCCTTCCGCCATTACTCTTCGGGACCAATGCGTGAGCGACTTATCTGTCCTTCTGCATGAATATTTTCAGCCCGTAACGTGTCCAGGATACTTGCCACGCAATTTGAATGCCCTTTACTAAGAAGAGACGGGAATCGTTTTACGTCATTATTTCTTAATCGAATTCCTGAAAGTACTTGACAAAACGTTTTGCGGTTAAACAAAGTTATAGTTCGCGTTAAACAATGTCCTTATTTTCTTAGAAATATTTGCATGTACCACATACGTTTATGTAATCTCAGCATATAAGATTGTTAAGAAAAATTTTGAAGGATATTATAAATTTAATGATCGGTAACTTTGCTCGGTATACTATGGCGTTTTGATCTTCGCTATAAGTAAGGCCCCAGGGTCCAACCGTGTGGGCTCAATCTTTGGAAAATCGGAATTACATAACCGTCCCTGGTTGAGTAGAGGCGAGATTTTTGCAAAGGTACGTACCTATCGGGAGACGGAAAGGGCGCGGAAGATAAGGGGCCTCGGAGGTGGATGAGGATAGGAGCTGGTGGTGGTGCTAGTGATGGTGGTGAAGAAGAAGAAGGTAAGGAAGGTGAAGGAGGAAGTACGTGGAGGTGGGATGGAGTCGCCCACGCACGCGTAGGATAATTGCACGCGCGATTCTTACTCTCGCGTGTGTGTACACTCCTTCGGATCTGCATGAGAGCTCGGGAGGAGACGAACACTCATGGTCGTGGCGGAGGTGATGCTAGTGCTCGAGAAGGAAGAGGCAGAGGATCTGGAAGAGGTCAGGGGTCAGCCGTACTCGACGAGGCAGACGCGACGCCCACCAAGCGACACCCACGCGAAAATCTTCTGCTTCTTCTTCGTCTTTCTTCTACTCGTCTTTCTCCTCCCTCTCTTCTTTTTCTGCAATTTTGAGCATCTGAACCTTTTCTATATATATATATATATATATTTTGAAAAATTTTCTTGCCCATTTTCGACTTAGACGGGATTATGATTATATTAACACGTTCATTTTATTTTGAGACAGAAGCAGAATGTTATTGGAAGACTTTGGGACATATTTTTATTTTGAAAAATGTGATAATATGGTAATTTGGTAATTATATGTAACGTAGTATTTAATACTTATTAGACAATTTTGTTATCAAACACTTTTCGAAATACGATACATTTTTTTTTCTTACTTTACTTTCGAAGAACGCTATGTTCTTACAATAAATATTGTATTAAAAAACTAGCGTCGTGAAAAATAATTTACGCAAATACATCATAAAATTGATGCCTCGTATCAAGGTAGCAATTTCGGAGTCTCGTCAAGAGCTTCACTTTCTTTTTGATTACAATACTTCCAAATATAGTGGGTCTGTGAAATTACAAAAGAAATTAAAGGATGAACAGGCTAAATTCTACTTTCGAATTATTGTTTAGAAAATGGTGGATTTAATCGTATAACGTAAATACTATATATACGACATATACAGTTAAGTAAAGGCATACCTATACTGTGTAGTAAGTATTCTTATTTTGCACTCTTTCAAATTTATCTTTTCTTCCATTTGCCAACTTTCTCTTTGTGTCAATACGAACCTTTTTCATGTTATTTTAATACAAGAATTACGAGGCCAGATTTGATCTCCAATAGTCCACTCACTTATTACAAACTACTGATTAGTAATCACATTTTACACGCATGATCATGTCAATTGCGTGAGTAGCACGTACAAGCTTCTATATACATATATATATTCACCTTTCAATTTCAAAGGCTCATTACTTATTCCTTACGAAAGAGCATCTTTTCATGGATACCTAAATTATCATTATACATGATACACGTAAAGCGTGAAATTCAGCTTCTTGATGTGCTCATCACTCCTAATTGGAGCTACTGACTACGAATCAGTTTCCAACAGCCTCAAGGATACCATAATGATTCGGTTCCGTGAGAAATATTCTTTCAGCTAGAAAATCTCAAATTTTTGAATATCATCAAAGATACTCTCTTACAATCTCTTCTCACTTAATAATAATTCGGAATCCATATAAAAATGCCTACACAATATTTCCGGTAAGTTTAACAACAGTATTCCATCACATAAATCCATGCGATAACTTCCTTGAGAATTTCCAAGAAGACTGGACCCCGCTGCAGAAAGACAAGAAGATCTCGTGGTCGGATGCTGCGCGCACGCGGTGCGAGAATCGTAAGCCGTGAAGTCCGACCTCCCGTGGTCATCTCACCTGTCCAAGACTACTGACTGTTAGCCTTTACACGCGTATCCATGGTAGTGCACGCGTAGAGTGCGTAGCGAACGAAGTATGTATTCAGAAGGGGTTAGGTGAAAGACACGCATCGAAACGTACACACTTACAATTAGGTATCCCGAAGAGAAGAAGAAGAAGAAGATGAAAAAGAAAGAAAAAAAGGAATACCGGAGGGTGGAGTTAGCTCAAGTAAAAGTTGGGACTTGCAAAGAGGAAGAGGTGGTACGACTGGGTTGGAGGTGGGTTGGTACAGATAGCAACTATGCACGTAACTATAGTAATGCCACTAGAGCCGGTACTGGAGGTGGTAGGTTAAGCTGCTAGAGAAGGTAGGTACGTCTACCTTGAAGGTGGTACCTTGAGAGACTTGCCGCAGGTTTATGAGTAGCATGACCCCCAGATGAAACAAGCAGCGTCCGGGCACTGAGATCAAATTACCGAAAATTCTAAAGACTGCCGCCGACGCAAAACACCACTCCTTCTGGCGGGACTCTGACTCTCTCGTCATCCGTATCTTCTCCTCCTTCCTGCCACCTTCTATTTATTACCGCGACTCCACTATACCACCTCTCTTACTCTATTCGCTTTATACGTTGAATTCACTGTCACGGTTATACATATATATACTTGGGTATATACCTATACGTTTCTGCCTACGTGTATATATATATATAAGCTGACAGTGGCGAGGCTGTTGTCACCCGCATCTTCCTCTTCCTACCTTATTTATCGCCCCGTTGAAAACTCCTGGAGTAGACACGCTGGATTCTCTACCGTAGCTCATATCTTCTTGGAAAATTCTTGTATAAATAGAAATTCTCTAGGATGTCGACATGCTGATTAAATTATTTTACATTCCGCTAAGATATCAAGGATTACTCTTTGTTGGGTATGTACAGATAAGAAGGTAGATATTTTGAGCTTTTTTCAATGGTTTTACATATTTTCCTGTTTTGCCCTTGAATGTCGAAAGAACACTGGAGTTATTGACTCTCTCGAGAATGTTAGTAGTCATTGGACCAATAAGGATTAAGCCGTTTCTAAAGGGTGGTTAATAGAGACATTGGTTGATATAGCAAGTGTGAAGTCTGTACGACAATAATAGGAACGTTAAGGGATTCATGGTTAAGCGCTCGTGTATTCAAGGTATTCACTGTTCGAGTATTCAAAAGGGAGGCGGAGGGTTGGAGAGCATTACGAGGGATTACATCGGTAAGCCGGGACTAACTGGCAGCCTGACGTCATAATCTTGAGAAATATTCGGCTCTACCCCACCTTTCACTCCTCGCCAACATCTCCGCCTTTATTTCCTTGTACCAACTTCAAGTCACAAAAAAAAGAGCATACAAAACCACCAAGCAACAAATACATACCGAACAACAATATCCATATCACATTGTTCATTTTGCGTCCCATAAAATCCATACAATAAAAAACACTGCAATTGTATTTTTAAAAAACAATTAATTAGTACCTTCTTTTTAGTGGATGATGTTTGAAAATATCGCTCATCCCCTTCGATGTAAAAATTCTAAATTTCATATCCCAATAATAATAATATTAATAATCACTCTCGTTTCTCGTCGTCATCTTTTCCCTCGTTTCTTCATCGGTAAGAAAGAAGCCCAGGCCGATTATGGTTCTTTGGCCAAAGTCGAAACTAAGCGGCATAAGAAGAGAGAAGATGGTTGGTACCTAAATGCTCGAGCAGATCCCGAGGCGATCACTGAGATTTTCGAATCGATCAATTAGCCGCGTGTGGGAACCGTCGTTCGGTTCGGTCGTCGGTCCATCCGTCCGTCCGTCCGATGTCCGATCAGCACCAGAGGCTCAGATCTCGATCTCTCCGCAAACCTGTAATCCTCTGAAACAGTCGATCCCTTCACCCACTCTCCACCATAAACCCCCGTGTAGAAGACCGACGTCCGGACCTCTACCATCATGGTACCACGGTACCACCATGAATCGATGCCGATCAGTTCGGCACGGATAGAGAAGAACGTTGCGTTCCCACCGTGTCACCCTTCGCCATCGACGGAACTGGGTGGTTCGTCAGGTTGTCAGCCTGATCGAGATCGCGATAATGACTTTGCTCGGAATTCCTTTGGAATCCAGACTATTCTCCTGTACTGATCCTCCTCGCGAATATCCCTTTAATATCCGCTTTTTCATTGTTTCTTATAGACACGCGTTACCCTCTGGTGGAGATTTCAATCTGATCATAGGATTTTCTCGTTTTTCAACGATTCAGGTTGGGATGATAATTTTGTCTGGAATTTTTGTCAGAAGATCTTGTTTCTTGGAAATCCGAGGGGTGCTATTATTATGGCTTAGACACCTTAGACTTAGTGATTTTTAAATATTGTCTCATTATATGGCTGTTTTAAGAGGTCATTCGAGCAGCGGTGAGAGTTTTTAATAATAGAAATTATGTGCGTGAAGTGAAGTTTAGAAAATTATACAATTCTTAACTAAATATTATTTCACAATGTAAATGCAGCCTTGAATATATAATATTTAAGCGGCCTTATTAATTTTTCGAAAATTATTTCAGAAATTTCTATTTATTAGTCGATTGTATTAAAGTAAGGGATTAATGAAAACCGCAGTGCGCAACTATTGAGTAATTTTTCCTTAAATTTTTCGGTAATTTTCATGAATCTTATTTTCTTATTACTATATGTGTAATTTTTAATTCTGAAAATAAAAATTATTGTTACATAAAAAAGTTATAAGTATATTGCAACGTAGAGAACTAGCTCTAACTCAGCATCTCTCTCTCACCCGAAATTACCCCATAATAAAAATTCCAGGAGATTGTATAAGACTTCTTAAAATCGCAGCCTCTTACCAAACCCAGAATCATCATTCTAAAAAAAAAGTCAATAACTGACAAGCCGTTAATGTACACAGTAACATGAAAATTAATTCCGACCGAATGCTCTAATTAAATATTCACCAGACGAATCGACAAAAAAATTCCACCATGTTTCTTTCGCAACTGCAGATCATTTCTTATTTTATGGTCAGTTTCTTAGAAATCGTAAAAAGAAAAGTACGGATCAAATCTCAATTAAAAAAAGGTGTAAAGTTGTGAATCCCATGTATCCTCGTCCGCCGGACGCGTATGGTTAAATCTATAGATTAAAACAAAAAATATATTTTCTGAGGTTACCGCCATTTTTTTTACCATGTTTTACGTGTATATGTACATACTACAAAAACATCCTGAAGAACAGTCAATAGAAAAATATCCACTACGACGATAAAATAATTGTGGATAATAAGAAGGTGGATGAGATGAAGATGATGAAGTAAGAGAAGAAGCAGAAGATGAGGAGATGACGAAGATGAAAGACGAAGAGAGGAAAGATGAAACATGGAACCAGTCGGGAACAGGTCAGAGAGGAGGGAACCAGTTCGTCAAATTTTCGGCCCGATCGACCGGATAACAATAAAACGTTAATGACGCCGCGGTCATCGCGGTGGTCGCCGCGTGTCCAGACTTCTTCAGCTTCGTCTGGCTCACGCCTGCTTCGTGGATTTTCCCCAGACTTCAATCCACTTCGATTCGCTCCGCTTCACGTCCCTTCCCTAAGCTTGACTTCCTATTATTTATTTCTGTGCAGATTGTCTGCTTTGCTTAGTGAAAATTTCCTTGCAAGATATATAATACTTTTGCACTTTCGAAGATATCAAAAGGTTTGACCTTTTAATAAAAATAGGGAAGATTCTGATAATAAAATCGAAAATTGAAAAACGATTGTTGTAACATTTTAAAAATTTTGCGACGAACAAGAGTTTATTTGTCGGACTTTCAAATAAGGATTTTTACAGTTGCAGACGGTGATGTTATTCATTTAAAGTTTACTTATTTCGGAAAAATTTGAGGTTGCAAGTATAAAATAAATTTTTGTGGCCTTTAATAATGACGATATTGTTATAATTATAATAACAGTGTTTAATAGAATAGAATAATGTATGAGAGCGGTTCATCTAATATTCCACATTTAAAATACAACCTCCATATAATTATAGTCAGCTCGATAATCATCTCATTATCGCATTAGCATGAGCGAGGTGGATCTCCACCGAACGCATAAAATATTTTAAAACAAAAAATAGGAGCAGACACGTTTGCCGTTATGCACGCTGTTCATAGCCGTATCCATATGCATTGATCAATGCAAAAATAGAATGCGGATTATGTAATGTGTAATTGCATTACACGCATACGGGCACATCTGTATTATTTCATAATTTGCATTGTCGTACGATTAATATATTGAAATAAATGATTTATACTAAAATTAAAAATTCTGTGTTATACACTCTCAAGAAAAAAAATTAGAAATTAAAAAAATCCAGTACAAACTGCTAAAAATACTATTTCATTTTTTTTTGTAATGTTGTTAGTTTGTAATAAAAAATAGTGAAATTTGCAAACAATCTTATTACCTTAACAATGCTCAAATCTGGATTATTCCTATGAATTCAAATCTGTTTATTTTAACATATCAGCATAACATAAATTACTCTTTATTAAGTGCCAAAAAAGGTAATATCATGAAAAAAAAAGGTCTAAAAATCCCTACTTTTATCGCTCAAAGCTAACCCTATACTATCCTCAGCCACTTAATAAACCCAAAAGACCTTAAAAAATAATTTTTTAAAACCCATTCAGTTTATATTACCTAACAATACAATATTTTAATTAGAATATAAAAAATAACATCATACCCAAATAACTTTGCATAAACTGCCCGTGTTGCTACTCCACAAAGTACATATAGCGCAAATATAAAGAGACTCGTCACTCGAAACGGTAATAAGACCGTAAATGGACACTGACAAAGAAAAAAATGAAAGTACAGAAAGAAAAAAAGAAATGCAAAAAGAAAAGAAGTTGAAGCAAATGCGTCGAGGGCAGTTGTCGCGAGGCAAAGAAGACCACGCAAGATTCTGGGACACGGGTGGTCTCGCGTCAATCTGCTGCTCATGCTGCTTTCGGCGCAAATATTCCTGAGCTTCTCTTTTTTGCTCTCTTTCGGCACTCGACGCACGTAACGACCTCCTCTGGAGGATCGCAACCCCCGAAACTACCACGACTCACTCATTCACATCCCCCACTCTTACCATAACCAACCAATATGGATACTATACAATGTACGCAACCATTATATACGTATCTAGTATGGTATATACATATATATGCCATAATGTTCTCCACTACTTTCAGACAACTCGGCACGGATTTTCGTTGAGTTCCTGGAGGGTTGCTCGGCACGGGGTTCGTACAGGGATGCGTGTAAAAGGTCGCCTGAGGAAGAAAGGACAAGACCTCGTAAAGCAACAGATTAGGATCTGAGCCGGCGGCCACCCACTCCGAAGCCTCGGCCTTTTGGCCGCCTCCTGCCAGCTACGTGGCGACAATTAACCGTAAAATGTCTCCGTTTTTTTTCTTTTCATTCTGTTTACTTTACTTCCACATCGTTTCGTTTTCTTCTTATTTCTTTTTCATACTCTTCTCTTTCATTGGCTGTCTTCGATAGCTTGGAAACGATATATGCTCAGGGAATCGATTTCCTTGTTAATTTCTTTCTTACAGTGTCTCTACAGTTATCGTCGCTGTTTCTGTGAGTGTCCGTGCATTACAAAAGAATTCTTTTTGTAAAAATTGAAGTAGAATCTAAGAATTAATTAATACCACGGTATATTAGATAATATAGTTTGTTTTGAATTCTATGAAAAATATAGAAAAAATAAACAATAATTTTTAACGGTATAATGATAATAGATAGTAATTGCTTTAGAAGTTTTAGGATAAAATTCAAAGCTAGGTTTTTTTTTACTCTATTGTAGACTCGGTAGATCTCAATAAAGATCATAACCAATTATTACGATTAATAGATCACAGGCTAAATAACCAACTGCTACTAACGATGGTAGTAACCATATATCCTTATTACGAAATGAATTACTGAAGTATTAATTAGACCAGACATACCTCAGTCAGGTAAAACGTTCTCTGGGACCGGCGGGGACCTTTCTTTTCTCAAGGGAGATCGGATCAGACCCAAAAGAGAGATCTTCGTATCGATGGATCACATCTCACGTGTCTCAATTAGCAAGGTATTCAGAAGTTGTGCAGTGGAAACTGAGAAATTCGGGATAATCGCGCCCAAGGGAAATCGTCTAACTGCCACGGGATATGTAACCCTGTAAGATAGCGGGGCAGCGTGCCAAATCGGGCACGTGGGGCCCATAGGATACATCTGAGCACAATGCCGACTGACCCAAGGGATCCTTATAGTTGTTAATAATGTATTATAAATATAGGCATGCACGCACGCACGTACAAGGGACGCGTGCTTCGAATAGCTCCGTGCATTGTGGGCCCAGCACGAGACCGCGAGTGGTCCCAACGAAGAAGACCGGACTTGTGGGCCCCATCTCTCTTCTACTCCACCACGCCCCGTATAACAATCACATTCATCGAGAAACTCACAATGCTAATCATAAAGACGCCGCCTGTTATGGCGTCCTAGATGCTCAGGACCTGCTGGCCATGTCTCTTCTCGCTCTCATTATTCTTGAAAACCACTTTCTCACTCTCTCTCTCTCTCTTCTTGTTTGAATTCATTCCTTTCTTCGTTTGCTCATAACCAAAAATTCGTCAACTCGCCTGATATCCTTTGAGGAACATTCGACAAAATACGAGAGTCAATATAAATACTTAGGAAACGCCATTTCCTTCCAGAAGAAAATACAAAAATTTATTTGCGATTATATAATTATGATATTTTAAATATTTCCAATTCGTCACGTGATCATAAAACTTAAAACTTTATGTCTTATAGATTAGCTGACAAATGTATTTCCCGGAATCCAACAATCCGTAATAAGTATGGCAGTTCCAGAAGTGGAGTGTCAGTGTTTCCGATTTGTATGAAAGATAAGACAGAGAACCATAAGAAAACCTAATTGGGAGAGATGTCAAGGAAAGTCAAAGCTAGGCAAAAATTACAGAAAGCAAAAATCCAAGGACTGTAACTGTAAGAGACAGGAGAGGACGCTGGAGTTTATCTAAGGATCTAAAGTGACCGCGAAAAAGTCCAATATTTAGGAAGCCAAGGAATGTCGCATCCCTTATGTAGAAAAGAGCGAAGGACTTCCGAAATTCGACACGGGTCCTTGCCACGATGGTATCCTTTGTCTAATCTCGTTCAAGTTCAAGGGATCGTTTTCTTCCTGTCGGCTCGTGCTGGCACTTGGTACGAAGTAGGAAGAAAACCTCATAAGAATAGGAAGAATAGGGATAAGAGGACCCCTAGGGATAACCGCACGGTAGCCTTCACGGTTTTCGAGTATGGGAGACCACCATGATACTCCTTGAGATTTATCCCTATCCAGGACTCGAAGAAGAAAAAAAGGAAGAAAAAAAGGAAAAAGGACATTCAATGTCACCCTGATCCTTTTTGTTATTGTCCTGGCTGCTCCCTTGGTATACAGTATATTGTACTTATTTTGTCGTTCAATTGAGTAACGACGTTTATACACATGCGCGGGGCGTGAAAAAACAGATTTGTAGGGTAACCGACGAGTATCGTCGGGCCTTTTATAATGCTCGGGGCCTTACCACTTTGCGATTAAGGGACCCCATTTACTCACAGGAGGTAACGATTTAAGGAGCAGCCAGGTTTGTGGGAGAGGTCAGAGCTGTCACTCACTTCCCGCTGTCTAGCTACCCTCCTATTAGCCCCCTTATTCTTCTCTGCTTATTTCACTTCCTTCGAGCATCCCTTTCTCATCTTCCACTTCTTCCTTTTAATTGCTAAATTGAAGGCAATTTTCAAGGGATTGGAATTCGACGTTACCCCATGGGATTACGTGGGATTTATGGGCAGTTATGTTCTTCTACCGAAGTTTCGAAGAAATTCGACTTTGGGGTGTTTATATATTTTGTGAATTCGAACATTCGATATTCTTTCTATTGCGTCACAGGTATCATGGAAATTCTTTTATAAATCAATATCAACACTCGTAATTCTATCGCAGTTATGCAATGCGTACATTTTTGCTCTTAACTGATTTTATGAAATATAAAATTTGTTGTACGATCTTCAAATAATTCCAAATTCTAGTTTTTAACGTACGGAAGAAGAAAGACATTACTCAAATCTGCAGAGAACAGTTTGTGATATTTTATAAATTAGCTGTACCTGTACGGCTTCACTGAATCGGCTAAATGCCTACAATTTTTTTTGATTAATGACAAATGTCTTGAGTATAGAGAATGAGGCGTTTCAATATATTCATTCATAGAATTCCCTGAGAGACTCCTAATGGCTGCCAGAGGAAAAAGATCGAACATCAATTTGTACATTTTTGTTTTCGTTATTCTGAAGCGGCGGCAGTATGAAGTATAAGATTTTTCGAAATATATATAATTTTTTTTGGGAGCACTGATTTACCTAACAATTACGTCACTCTTATGTAACGTTGTTGTTTCCTATATTGCACAGCTTTCCGGCAAACACAATATAATATACAAATATATAATTGTAATGGATATGTAAGATCTCGATGTTGCCGGAAATTCCAAAAAAATTTTGAATCATTTATGACGGTACGGAATGATGCCGTACTATAGTATAATATCCCGTAAACTTACATAAAGCAGATGCATCAAATTCAACATACATATTATGCAAGAGAACCTGTACCTACGTTAAAATTATCATAAGAATTTCAGTATGCACTTCGAAAATGTTGAATCAACAGGAAACAACATAATTCTTTGTGTAAATCCGTACAAAACAACTAAATCACAACAAGCCGTTCCTCCTTTTAATATACCGAGGTACATATTTAACTTACAACTGACATGCAAAAAAAGTATTACTCACTACGACCTCCCTGGGTCTGTACGATTTAAGAGAAGTATTGGTTCGTTTTACGAGAAGCATATGAAAAAAAAAACTGTTAAAAGATTCATAAATGTCAATTATTTGAAAAACGAATATACGACGGTACGTTCCTGTAGGTTTAATGAAATTTTTAGAATCGCGCGTATATGCATATAAAACAGTTCTTGGGGCCCAGACAGATAAATAATAATTAAGAAAACATAATTTTAATTTTTATATTTATATAACATCAACCCTTTGCACTCCAATGGCTTCGCTACGGCGACATATGTACGTATGTAGTTTGACTCATATAAAAAATCTTGGAGTGCAAAGGGTCAATATACATGGATACAAAAAGCGGAGTTTCCTAAAAATATAATATATAACAGTATAATACAGTAATACGGTGAATAGTAGTTGCAGACTAAAAAGTTGACAAAAAGGTACAGAAAATAAAATGGACGGACAAAAGAGAACATGTCAAGAGTGTATTTGTAGTGGGGAAATATATAGGGCCCAGCTTCTGTGATGGACCGATCTTGAAAATGACCCAGTGGTCATAACCGGCGCCCTGTGTTTACGACCCGACGGGAGCAGATCTCTAAAAAGCAGGTACGCGCAACAATCGCTTTAACCATAGTTTACCTTCCCATAGTGCCTAGACCAATAACACAGTAAAACCAGGGCCGTAAGCGATGGGCCCCAGAATGAACGAGTAGGAATCAGCCCAGAAGTTACGTATATGACGTGGGCCTTAAGGTAGCCGCGTGGCAGCAGGAATAGGCCACGCGTAATAACTATTGGGAATCGAGGATTTTTCTTTTTGTCGAAAATGGCGAGGACCTCATTCTGGGAAGATAGACCTCGGGAGAGAGGTCAACTTATGGGAATTGTGAACGTGCCTCTTCCACAAGGTGGCATAAAAGGCATACTCGCGGCACAAAAAGTCCAGAAACTTTCCGGGGAGTCGTAACCCCTAGGTAATTGGACGTTCCCACTTTTAATTGGCTACTCGAAAGTCGGGCCCCGGTTGTTAGGAGTTATATTGTGTTGCGTTGCTCCACGTTGTAAACTGTTTGCTGGAAGTTGGACCGAAATTCGTGAGGAACGAGGACAAGGACCAGGACGCGTTTACGACGGGACCTGGAAGGATGACGGATCTCATGGGGTTCATGAGGTTCGTGGCGGATGCTGGTGGCGATGCCAGAAATACTGGTACCCCTCGTAGTAGGTGGAACACCGGGCCCCGGTACCAATTATATCTACGCGTCAAGGGCCTGCGATTCCCGAAATTGGGCCCCGCGGCCCAGATTCTTTTTGTCGGAGTTTTCTCGATTGCCTGAAAGCCGAGAACCCTTGGCAGCCAGTGCCTACCATATAATTGTTATATTATTAAATACCGCTTAAGCTAGGGTCCTTCTCCCCCTTACCGCCCCTTCGAGACCCCCGTTTAACGGAGAGGAAATTCCTGGTGGCAGGCCCACCGTTTCCCTGGGCCTTAATTAGCCTGCAACGGGCAACGAATATTACCGCGGTATTAAGAAAATTAACTTTTAATAGACGAGCCGAGCTCGCGCCATCAACAACCGACATTTTTAACGTAATTGGAACGCGTGCTGCCTGACTTCGTTTGGCTGAAGGAAAAGAGGCATCCCTTGTTCTGTCAAATTATCGGTCGGGACCGACCAGAAACTCTTTTTAACTTTAAACGATTTTGACTGCTCCTAATTTTACTTTACATAGCAAGATACGCGTTTTCTAGACTTTTTCGTGTCTTACACAATTTTTATTATTATACATTGCAACTCTTTGTGGGTATGCATGGCCCTGGGTCGCTCTACCAATGCATTAAGTACTGTTTCCATTGAAATACGGCGAATTAATTCCGCGTCGGACACGTGTTGTTTTGACGGGCGCCGCCAGAATGCGCCAGGTGTCTCAGATGTTCTTCGCGGCCAGTTGTGCTATGGTAATGTTCCTCCTGTAATTTATGTCTATTTAAAGCAGTTCGACTGGGCTCGTCGAGTTGCCGTCATGCATTACCATGCGTAAGAATATTTTTATGATTTGTGCTTCTGATCGAGATCCTTTTATAACCTTACGTCTTTGTCATTATTGGTTATTATCATAGGCTTCTGAATTTCGTACTCCTGAACCATTCAAGACTCTTCACTGGCTATTACTTATCCATCTTGTAGTAAATCAAAATCAATGGTGACCGTATCATATTTGAAGAATCAAATTGATACACGTATATACAAAATATTTTAAAAATTGTTCGTAAAAAAACAATTGAAATCAATTAGTTCATAGCTGCTAATTATGTGAAAATAAAGCCGCCGGATATTCTTATCTTTTTCGAAGTATCAACAAGGCTACTAAATAACAGAAAATTACGACAGTACGTTGCTTTCAAAATGATTTCTGAGCTTCACGTGGTGAGATGAAGTACGATTCACCTTTGGTGAGTAGCCTCATAAATGTCACGCGGTAAAAATAAAAGAAACGCCATTGAAAATTACCCCAGAGGGACAATGTTGGCACGATCCCCATTTACGTTGATTATCATGCGCTTCAGTACGTAAGCACGTATGTACCAGCATGAGCATCAATTGTCTTCATATATGAATTTTCTTTGTTTGTCTCTCTCTGACTGCAGTTTTCTCGCGACGTGCGATCGACGCCGACGACTAGCATCATAAAAGAAAAAGTAATGGCAGTGTGCACAGCTTCCTCGCGATTACTCGTATTCGCCCATCGAAAACTGGTTTTCTTCCAGCGCTCGGAGCTGCACGACAGCGCGCGACGCCCGGAAAGTCCATTGGTTGCGTTGCCAGATGCAAATGCAGCTGCAACTGCAGAAACTGCAGCAGCGGGATTCTAGAGAGTCCTTATTCGTAATACGATACGGGAAGAAGTATCGGCCATAGCAATAGCAATGGAAATGGCAATGGCGACGGTAGATGATGGCAGTTAAGCTACGTACGGCAGTGGTAGTCGGTTGTAAATGCGCCCGAAGGACTCGTTGTCGGGATTCTCGCTCGAAAATTGAATCCGAGCGAGCGAAGCTCGTCTTTAAAAACACATAAATTAGAAGCAAACTGCTGCGCATGCGTCGCGGACGGTAAATTATGGGTCGCTGACGTCGCGCTGTATGGAGCCTCCCTAATGTTACCTCGCGCGCTTAAAATCTTTCTGCGTTTCGACGCCTTCTACCGTCATGATACATATGCATACGATTATCGATCTGTCAATGATTTCTAAGAGGCTTTATCGATCGATTCCTTTTTTTAATGACTAATTATTTCGATTCTTATATTAAAAATAGAGCTTTCATTTATCCTGTAGATGATGTTTCAGTAGTTATACGTTAAACATGGCAAGGTATATATATTTTTTAAATTTTCTAACAGTTTTTATCGAAGCATTTTTATTTGTATATTAATAATATTTCAAAAGTGATTATTTTTTGAAATTTATATTTTTTATATTTATCAATTATAGATTAATACAGATATACACTATGATTCTAAAAATTCAATGAAATTCGATAGAACATTAAAATTTTGCAAAATTTCTCAATAGCTTATGCAATAAAGAGGATTTATCGTTCTTGTGTTATTGTTATCGCCGCCAGCAGGAAAGCCGCGAATTGTTTTACGAGCCGTCCTGCGCTCTGCGTCCGGCGTCCTGCGACAGGGCCCGACCACACGCGTCGGCAAGTAGATAAACTGATTGAAATACGACCTGCATTTTCTTCTATTCAGCCTGTGCTCACTGCCATGGCTGCCTGCGTGACACACTGACCAGACGAAGGCAGATGAAAATAAAAGAAGAAATAAAAGAAAAAAGGTCAAGAAACCACATAGGTAAATCGTGCAATAATTTTCAGTAAAATATAAACCGGCAAACTCGACGAGCCTACTAGTAATTAATCGGTATACACGGTGCGTATATTCACGAGTTCGTTATAACGATCGGGTTATGGGACACCATAAGAAGACTCGATTGAACTTATCTTTATGGTGATTCGTGCCCTCGTTACTGGGCACGTGAAAAGTAAACACGAGTTACATACCCATAACCAGTAGTAAGGGAACACTATAAATTTCTATGGGAAGTAAATATTCGTATACTTTCTTTTATTTTATTTATTTATCCTTTATACTTTCCTTTATGACTCGTAGGGACATTTTTTTCACAGAGATATTCTCTCCTTCGAATATTTCTCTTAACCACAACGTATCCTCGTTTACTCGCCCACGAGTACGGCCCGTACGGGTCTACGAATATGGCCGAATACCCACTTCGGGAAAAGAAAAGCTTTCACGTGAGTTCGTATCTTAACTATAAGCTTGCCTACTATACCTACTGCCTTAGTCTTGTATGGGAATGGGATTCACGGTGACAAGTGTATCCCTCGATGGAGGGTGATTAAAAAAGTACTATCTGTCAGGCGACTACACTAAGCGCAATGGTTTCTTTATGGGGTAATACCTCTTCGGGAACCTCTTCGAAATGATGACGTTGTACCTTGTCTACCTATAAAAAGGATCCTCTTAATATCCTCTTACGGTTAAATGGATCCGTTGTTTTTGTCCAAAGGAAATGATAGGGTGGTCGTCGGTATCCTACGGCTTTGGATATAGAATCCTTTATAGCGTAGAAATCAAGAAATTAATTATACATGCCGTTTTGATTGTTTAAATAATTCGTAAAATTATATAAAATTCATTGATTGGATTTAATTATACTTTTGTTGGATCCTATGCCCTGCTTGCGTAAATTTATATAGTTACTTTTCTTAATGTTCCTGGATTATTAATAAGCAGAGGATCGTGTGAGGTTAAGAAATGTCGTTTTTGTTGGAATTTCGTGGGACCAAGGTGCATCCCAGGCGCTTTAAACGAATGCATCCTATAGAGGATTGGGATTGGGATTCAAATGCACACCCTCGGCTCCCGGTGCCACATAAATTTGGTTCAGTCTGTGTGTAGCGCGGGGCCCTGCATACTAACACATTCTGTTTCGAGTACTTTGGTTAACAAAGCAGTCCCGGGTCTGATCTGGTCTGCGTCATTTCGTATCGCCATCATGTGGTCACTCTTGTAGTAGCGTTCAAATTAGCCCAGTCGACTGTGACATACACGGTGAAAACTAATCATACGTTGTGAAAATTATTCTAGTGGCAATTATCATTGGTATCAGTATGAAGTGTCATGAAAGAAAAAAAAATTGCAAGAAATGTAACAAATTCATGGCTCAAATGTGTCATATGTAATATGAGTTAATGACTTTTTAATGGACCAATTTTTTTTACAATATTATAGAAAAGCGTAGAATTGTAGATTTTTACCTTGAAACAAGAAATAATTGAATCCTAAAGGACAGCCAGAGAAGACAGGACAGCCATCATGAATATTTCAATAAACGTAATATACAGTGTACGTACATAATTTTATGTTCGTTTTTTTTTATTACTCGTGCCGCGCTTACTCGACCATGAATTCGAAAATATAAAATGGCTGATCTTCTGGCATGATCTCAACTAGATATCCTCTAGGGAATAACCAAGATCTCCACTCGCAGAAGCCACGATCCCGGATATCCTCCTCATTGAAAAGTCCTTCAATACGAATGAACCAAGTGAAGAATTGGAAGCAGACTGATTTTCGCTATGGAATTTCAAAAATTTCTTTCTCTTCTTATTGCCATATTGTCGAACTTGTATGCTTGAATGACGCAACGTGGGTTGCGTTACTTGAACGACGAAGGGTTGTTACTGCAAAGGAGGAACCCCGAGGCAAGGAAACAAGAAAAAGGACGCGCGGAAGGACGAGACGAGGGAGCGAAGAATAAGGCACGATGTGAAAGGAGAGAAGCAGAAGGAGGAAGATGATGATGAAGAAGAGGAAGAAGAGAAAAGGCTATGCGAGAAAGGGAGGAGAGAATATAAGGCAGTTATTTACGAGGCAGCGCCGCGGCATAACGAGCGTCCACGAAGCAACGACGCTCAGACCGCCGCGACACCGATCTGTTCCGAGTACCACGTGAAATACTCCTTAGCGAATATTCCCTTTGTATCGTTTAGAAAGGATCCATATTTCGGGATCAATAAATGTCACAATATCCATTCGATTCTTAAGACGGGATATGGATCTGTTTTTGAGTATCCAATGAAATATAATAGGCGGTTTAACCTATGAAGATACGTAAAAGGAAAAGGGAGATAAAAAAGTAAAGGTTTCTTTATTTTCTTAAGATTCCATAATTAATTTTTTTTAGGATCCATCACGCAGGTATCCGTTACAGGCGATAGATATATTTTCATAGGAATATGAAAATTTTGTAGAGGATGAAACACTGGGTCTTTACACGGTTCAAAAAAGAAAATGTAATATTCAAATTAATCAGATAGTCGTGGATGAGAATTAATAATGATATTATTAGTTAAGAAATTTTAAGAAAAAAATTATGTAATCTTTTCCAGGAAGTAAATAATGGTTCGTAAAGTATATCTTGTACGTGATAGCCAAGGGGAGAACCCATATTTAAAATTAATAGAACAGCACTGGGAACTATTAATAGTAATAAATATATCATGTTATTTTATTGGTTTTCTTGGCCCTTGTCGCTACTCACAGAGACTCGTTGATGTACCTTATACTACTAATAAGCTCCTGACCTTTCGTGAGGCTCCTGTACTTAGTATACTTATTTCATTCCGACACCTCGTAAAATTCTCTATAGGAAATATTGAGTTGGAGCTCGAGTGAGCTAAGAAACTAAAATTCAAAGCGGACCCCTCGCTTTCTTTTTCTTTCCTAAACGATTCTCATCGAAACTCGTTAAACCCTCGTCAGACATATTCAGTAGCCGAACAGGTTTCTATAAGTTTAGATTCTTAAGGAAACTTTTGAACATTACGACCATTTTGGGGAAAAAAGATTCTTCGAAAAAAACTGCTGACTTTTGGACTTATATACTATTGCGAGGAAACACATAAAATCGTTCTAATCGCCTTCGTTCTGTTATTATGATGGAATAACGATTATACGATAACGATTCGTGGAATTAACGAAAATAGAAAATCTGAAATTCTAAATTCTGGCCACTCTCGTTTCCATTCGGGTCGACAATTCTGACTAGAAGTCGTTAAACCCTCATCAGCCACTTTCAGTAGCCTAACAGGTTTAGAAAAGATCGTTTTCTTCAAAACAAAAAGATACTCGATCCTCTTGACTGTCTTAAAGAAAATTATCCTTCAAATGATGTTTTATAAATTCCTAAACGCTAAACGGTTAAAGACAGTTCAGAAAAATATTTTGAAAAATGAAAACTCACCAATGACTAAGTTCAACCTTGATAAATCAGATGTACCTCAATACCACTGATACGCAATTCAAGATCATGTAAAACTTCTGTTTCAGGCCAAAAAAAATTTCAAAATTCCCAAGAGAATACCGTTTGATCAGGAATCGCGGACTTAGTCAAACCCTCATCAGTCATATTCAGTAGCGTACAGGTCATCACGAAAAAATTTCTATACCTGAAAAAAAAGAGAAGTATGAAAAAAGACAGCATATCGAAGTATATGGTCCGAAGATAGAAGAGGAGGTGCATCGCGTTGCCACAAGTTGACCATAAGGATCATCGGTAAAGGGCAGTTTCGAGACTCGGGAATAAACGGCAGGGGACGTTTATTATCGGCATTCATCGCATGAATCGCCAATCGATGCCATTCGTCGAAGGACACCCCGCGACGCGCGGCTTGACACGACGTAACAAATGACTGTTTTATGTCGGGAGAAAATGAAGCGGGCATGACGAGTTGATTTTCGGTCGGTTGGAAAGGACGAAAGGCTGAAACTGCTGGAGATATGCTGATGGTGCCTCATGCTGGATGTCGGAGGCTGAATGCAGCACGCTAGATATGCTGCATGCTGAATGCTGGACGCTATGGAGATGGTGAGGAAGAACGGAAAAGCAGCTGGAGGAGACACTCCTACAACCAGGAGAAGCGAACACGAGCCGTGAGGTGTTACTTGTCAGTCCTCGCCTCGAGGCAATGACAGCCGTAGCCGGGAATTAGCATGGGATAATGGGACGCGGTTGGTACCCCTGCGGGGGACTCACCACGGAACCCCTTAAGAAACTCCCCCTTGATGGGACCACTCCGAAATATCTGAGTCATATTTATTTTCCTCCTGGAAATTCTAACTGCGTTCAGTAAAGCTTCGCACTTGAATTTTAAGCAGATCTTAAATTCGTATCTTACTGAATCGACCCAGTTTATCTTTCGCTATAAAGATCCTAAGTACTTTTCTGTGTCTCGTTTCAGTACTCTTTATCTTGAAAGAAATGATTAGGTCTGATAATACTCTAGTTATGAACAAGGAACGTGTATTTAACTGATTAAGAATAAATGTATTATTTCAATGGATGATTATTCAATGGAATATATGTAACTATTTATTCAGCAGAAAAAAAAAACAATTTTTTCTCTGAATCATAAGTTTTATCTACGCCACCGTGTCCGGACGTGTCGTACGGTGAATGGGATTGGTAATCCAAAAAAAATCTCTCTACTCTTGCATGACATTTTCAAGCGAGCAACGATAGGTACAAAGCCAGAAGAATTCATAGAGGCATTGTCATTTCCGTGGAAAGGATCGACGGGGATTGATTGAGGCGAACGAAATCCTTTTCTCTTGTCGGTTCTTCGACCTTTCCACCCAAGCGATCTACGTCGTCGAACGCAGAAGGAAAAGGAGTCTGGAAGCGGGCCGTACCTCTTCGTGTCGACTGCCGATGATGACGAGGAGGATGACTACGACGAGTGCTGTGACACCGAGTGACACGCAGCGACAACCTGCGACAAGCTACGACAAGTCAGGAGACACCTGGTGGTCGTCGACGCCCCTTTGACACCTAGCCGGCCTGCCGGGACTTACGACTGCGATACTCCTGGCAACACTCCCACATTCCCCGATGACGAGCCCAGATCTCACAGGTAAGATAGGCCTGTGCTCACCTCCACCGTCGCCTCCACCACCGTCACTTACAGATAAGCTATCTACCGTCCGTATGACATTTCGTCGAACTTTATCCGCTCCAATCACCTTTCCATAGCGCAACCTGTCGAGGTCTTTCCGACCAAAATGGACCAATCAGAACTGCTACGTAAAAAAGGCTCAATCACTGGTAACTGATATGACCCATGTACACGTAACGACGATTCGATATGGGTTGCAAGGAACATTGTGGATCAATCAGAGGATAACCTCTATGGTAAGGTAGGTTTTTCGTTGTTGAGTTTTGAAATAATTTCCCTCTTGTCTTTGGGACTGATTTTTGAATTTGGTCAAAATTGAGATGTGAACTGGTACTCGTGTTTCATTCATGATTTCACATTGATTCTCATCGATAGCTAGCCTTATTATATAGCTTGTCTTACCGACGGATGATTTTTTATTTCGCTTTCTTTTTTTCTTTAGAAGAAACATGTTTCAGGTATAGTGACAAAATAAAATTCAAATTTCAATATAATTTATTAATACTAACATACTTCGTCGACTAACGCATCAATAGATGATACGTCATTGCTTCCTTTATTATATTCAGAAATATTCAGCACAAACGTATCAACCGAAGTCGGATCTACTGTAGAAATCAAATGAATAGGTTAATTTCAGTCAGTCCGTTTCGCCTAACTCATTTTATACATGGTTATTCAGGGCTAATGCATCATCGGAAGTTAGCCCGCCTATTTGATTTCCATCAATTCCTATGATAGAACCATCTTCAGGTAGTTCTAAATAACCCTCTATATAAATGCAACTGTTCAATAACCCATTAACAATATATAAATATCAAATCAAAATTCAAGGTTATTCTACTAAAAAACAATACCAATCAACAAAACAGATTTGCGTTAATTGAATAAAATCTCTTATAATTTATTTCTCTCCCTTATCACATACGCTACCATAATGCATCTTTATTACGTCCCTACCGAATTCAACGAAAGTCAAACTCCACCAAGAGTGATAAACCCAATAATAAAGATATAATCGATTAGCGGAAGTGCTAAAGGGGGGAAGGAAGTGGGTTCCCCGGGGCTTCCGAAACGATATTTCATTCTTGCGATTAGCACGTATACCATTAGTCTCACGCGAGCACGCGATGGTCGTTAGCATAGAAACCGGAAGGTAGGAATCGACATGGATCCCAAGATGCGCTATTCCCGTGGAAAGGATCGTGCAAGGTGGTTGCCGGTATTGGGCCAGGGACGTACCTAACCTAACATACGTCGTGTATGCTGCATGCGCGTACCTACCTTCATGGCTAGATAAGTCCTCGGCAGAATCGGACGAGCATTAAATGTCAACGTCGATCGTGGAACGGCGTAAATAATCGTTATTATTGAAGCCAGAGTGCCAGGGTGACTCACGGCGGAGGCGGTCTTGCCTTGTAATTTATAGATCGGAGAGCAAATCGCCCGGGAGGAAGAGCCACGACGAGTTTTTGTGGGATGCTGGACACTCCTGCCCGTTACGGAGGATACAGCAGCTATTTTCGTAGATTGTAATATGTAAATTACGGCTTCAGGTCGCTTGGCTATGGTTCTCTTAGACGGATAACTTTCTGCCTACTGGATATACCTATTATATATACGTCTACATATAGATAGTATACATCCATACTACATATACAAGTTTCAATCGAGATGAACTCCAGTGTGAATTACCTATTTCGGGTAATAACGTTTTTAGAACTTTTTCATCTTTCAACTCTACAAATTATAGGTTCCGGTTAATTGGTATACCGAAGTGTTACTTGTGGGAATATATTTTTGGTCATTTTCATCGTAATGAGTATAGTAGGTTAGGCATTACGTATTAGGCGTGTCGTTAGAGGTTGTCGGAACGAATACTGATATTAGAATTGGTCGATGGGTTACTGATCCTTGAAATAATAATAGTAAAAGAAAGTTTTCGACTATCACGCAATACGTCAGTGTAAAGAGCTCTTGATAAAAGTTCTCGGTATTCGTTTAAGATAGGATAGTGCATGATTAATTGATTACTATATAGATATAACTATAGAAACAACGCAATGCCTCATCCACATATAAAATAGTTTCTACAAGTTCATCCGGCACTCGAATTAAAACACCCTGTATACGAAGTATACGGTATGTATCGTTACATGAAAATATTAATAAAATATAAAATTTGTTTTTACCAACAAAGAGATCATCTATTTTACATCGCAGAAGAATCTTGTTATCAGAATCGGCTATCAAGGATCTAACCTAACGTAACTTTTAGAGGAGACAAGAAAACAATTGCCTGTAATTTGAAGCAAACAAAGAGCACGAAGTAATGTAATAATAGTACAGGATATTAGGTTAGGTTGTAAATGGAGAATTGGTAGCAATTCCAAGTGAAATAACTGGTAGCCCCGATCTCTCGACTTCAGGAGTCCAGAATCGAGAATCAAGAACCCAGAAGTCGATGGGAACCGCGAAGGTTCCGTCTTCACATATTGTGCCAACAATTAGGTGAAAGGCGCTCCCACAGATCGTAGATCCTAGAGCGTCTCGCGATCCTACGCCTCCTAGGCCGAAGACTGGATCATTTAATATACCGCTTAGCTCCGGCCGTATGGCAGTTACTACATCGTGAACTGTTCCTGAGAGACCAGTCGAGCAAAACACATCTCGTGTTCGCCCAAGGGGACTAATCTCCCTGCTAGTTTGACGTGGCGATGATGCCGCGGTAGTAACCTTTAGGTTGGTACCTACTGCGTCTTCACTTCGCCTTCTCAGCTTCTGCCATCCTACAAACGCCTACGCGAACGATTACTCTTCGATATCGAATTCTTACAAGACGATATTATTGCCCCTTTGAAACAACTTTCTCCATCCTTTTTTTCTTGTTATTTACCAATTTTCATCCCGCCTCTGGATGCTTGATAAAAGATTGTTTATTTGGAATCTTTTTACTATAAACTCACGTGGATGAGCTTGTTATAGAAAAATTTCTTTATTTAGACTAGAGTAATTTTGTATGTTAATGTTTGTGTTGTTGGTTGCTGTAGTGCCCTTATGGGGAATAATTAAATGTTATATATGAGGATGTTCCGGCAGTTGTGCAATTTGTTTAAATTGCTAAGGGTAAATTTATTGTTAAATAAATACTCGTCGTATGGCATGTAGGTTATATTACCTCATTGTGAGGTAGACTGTAATTATAGTGATGGGGAACATTGCGATTAAAAATAATCTAACTAGCTACTAACGTAGGAACGAGGTTGCTTGAATATCCCTGTAGTGAATACTATCATTACTATCACTAGTATCACGTTGATATAGTAATATTTACCACCTATACTAATTATTACTTTCTGGTTCAACTCTTAGTTCTGTACTCTTGTAATCAATAATAAGTACTAGGATTATTCAAATATTTTTTATTGATTCATTAGCCGGTCAATATAAAAAAAAATTATGATTCCAATAAACCTATACGTTCCTATACAACAAATAAAAAATTCCATCGTTAATATACTTAATCTCTGTCACAATAAATATATAAAATCGAAACATTTATCAATTAGTAAATCAATTATATTTATTATCAACGTCATTAATTGCATCGTTGGGCATGATTATACTTGATTAAATACCTGATGATTCCACGACTGCTACCGATCAAATAATTGAATCGTCACCATCAAGATCCAGCGTATGTATGTGCGTATATACCAAACTTTCCATTTCCGTATAGAAAGCCACGTAAAACCATTAGCAGCAATCGCAAGGATTTTTCATGACCTTTAACCCGAAAATGATCCCAATCTGAATCGAGGCATGTGTATTGCCGATATAGAAGTGTGGCAGAAGTTCACTTTCCGCCCGGGGAGGAGAGAGTCTGCACGGGATAAATAATGCTATATTATGGGAAACCATGAGAAGCTTCTGCCCGCTACTTCGTACACGCAAACACTGTACAAACATTTACCGGCACTCGTTCTTCAGCTTTACAATTTTACAGGCATTTATATTTCACTTATAACTTACAACATATACGAATATACAGACAGATCAATTAAGCGTTAGATAAGTAAGGTCTGCAAGTTGACATAAGAAATGTATAATAAAAAAAACTATAATACTAAAAGTAATTCAAGTATGTAACAATGCAAGTTTGACTTAAAACAAAAAAACAAAAGGATTCTCGTTTCTAGGTGGCTCACGAATCTCGCCCGAGGTGGTGAGAGCCGATGAATAGGATAAGCACGCGTCTCTCGTTCCTCCTTTTATTCGTTTTTTTTCTTTCTTTCGCTCGATCCTCTTCTTTTTGACTTTTACTTTCCACACGCCCACATTTGGCGTTTCGTAACGCTACGATAATTACATCCTGGTAATTAACGGATTGGGGAACCAACGTGTTCTTGGATTGACGTCTTTCGTTCCTGAAAATTCAAAATGTCTACCCTCTCGCAGACGGACGTAACACCGGATTAGTATGAGATATGGATCAGCTTCAGAAGCCTGAATTTTGTGGCAGGATTATCAAACCGCCTTATTATATATTTGATTTGCTTTTAAATGTATATATAGCTAATTTTTCTAATAAGATTATCGTAGGCAAAAAACCATGGCATCCAATTAAGAGCTTGTTTATGAAACAGTACATAAATACATGACTATTAAATTAAGTGACTTATTGTATAAATAGCACGAAAGCAATCTTTTGAAATTACGGTAATCGTATACGTGACTTACGCAATGCCGGAGATTATTTCAACTTCAATATTTACTTCCTCCTATACTTTCCTGTATAGAAAAAAATATTTTGATACCATTTAACTAACTTGACAATTGTAAATATTATGTAATAAGTATTCTGTTATTGTTTACCTAAATTTGACAGTGCGACCAACAACAAAAATACAAATTTAGTATACAATCAACGGTACTACTTCTAATCGGTACGATTAGAGCAGCAAAATAAAAATGCTGCCAAAAGAAGAAGAAAAAACCAAGGAAGAGTTAAGGAAATAATGAAAAAGTCCATTGTATACATTTTTTTTACGACTTGGTGAATTTATTGGTAGGCTGGAGTGGGTTTATCCACAATACATTGCGATATCCCAAAAGCGCGCGTCGGCGTTCGACTATTTTTGAAGGGATGTCAAAGAAAAAAAAAGAAAGTTACGGAAAAATAATAACGTTGAGAGCCATTTCGAAACGCGCGCGTCGTATTCGTGTAAAGCTAGCGGTAGATTATAAAATATAATATAGATACAATAATAATTAATAAAATTATTATCACTCCTAGTACTAGGTACAACAGGGGCCTCGATGATCGAGGTTGCCTATCGTGCTAAGATGACTAAGGTCTATCCGATAGTATTTATAAAATAATAATAATAATAATATGCTCGGGAGGATAATCCGTATTATTTATAATAATATTAAAAACACAGTATTACATATAAGCTATATACAAAGCGCGACTGCAGTCTCATTTTCGGTGAGGACCTGGCCTTTATTGTAATTTTTCGTTCGCTGCTAGCACGGATATTCGTCGCTATGAATTATTGATACATTTTGTATAAGCGTCGCGATAACAATAATTAATCGCTTTACTTTATTTCAGTTGGACATTCTACGTTCCTGTGTTTCTAGTGTTTTTCTCTTTTTTTTTTTTGTACTCGAAATCCCTACGCGACTTCAAAGTATTTCAAGGTAAGCTGAAAAGCAAGTCTCGAGGTAAGTCTCGAAACGCCACAGCTGCGTTTTCGAACGGGCAAGAAGAAGTATATCTTTCGAAAATTATTATTTTTTTATTATCGAGCCTCGGTAACGTCTCGTCGTCCTTCCTGAAGAAGAATTCGATAATTGCTCTCCGATTTTGCCTCATAGACACTCTCTTTACATATACCTATCACTAATCTATTTATTCGTTCATTTACGTAAGGGAAATCTAATGCGAATATAAACGATCCATTTTTTTTCAAAATACCTTATAAGTTATCACTGGATTCGGTATTGTTTTCAATTTTGCGATACTTGAAAGATACCTAATTCAAACGTGACATCTCGATTGGCATAATTAAATGTAGCAATCGACTAGACCGGCTTGTATGAGAAACGCTTCATCGAGCTTATGTGCAATTAATTATTAATGCCTTTTCAACTGATCGACTTTCGCACCGATAGTATCGCTATGGTCATCAGTTCGATGTAAATCATTCGAAAAGAAATGACACACTTTGTTCGTTATCATAGAAACTGCCTACTCAAATTAGCGTGTAAGTTCCATCGGTAAGGATTATTTAAAATTTCTGCATTTTAGAGTCCTTCGGATGCCGACACCGTGACAATTTTAATTCATTCAAATCTTTCGGTCATTCGATGACTTAAATTTGATTCGTTAACGATACTGGATTCGTATTTTAAAAAAAGGGGTTTAAAAAGCTCAAAAGTGTTCATGACGCGTCGTGCGTCTCTTCACTTGACGAAACAGATACAAAATGAGTAGCAGTGCACAAAGACGTCTTTCAGTAAATGAAGAGATGTCCATGAAAATTTTTAGCAATATGTCTTCAGCATCTTCAGTGTCTTTGAATTCCTCGAGTTCTTCAGAGCGGTAGTCGACAGATGGTGAGTCCAGGTTCCTGATGTCGCCCGGGGCCTGGGCGTGGTCGACGGTAGCTCAAGCTTAGTATACTTCAGTAGCATCCTTGCAGAGTGAACGGTCAGTTATTATGTAGTCCAATTTAGGACATCAGCCTCGAGGAGTCCTGTGCCTCCGGTAGATGTAAATCCTTTCGCTTAACTAGTCCGCTGTCGATTACCGATGCAGAATCTTGCTGTTAGGTATACCAAGACTGGAGCTGCTAACCTCCAATTGCCTGAATATGACTCGTTAGACCTTCCAAGATGAAACTCGAGCATTGCCGCTTACCTATTGTCAAGATCATTTTCAATTATCTAGATCATAGATAGGTAGAAGCGTTCCTCTTGGATCCCGATGCGTCAATGTCATCGATGGCGATCTTTAAATATCGTTCCAGCACCGAGACGAATCCTTGACACTTCAAGTGTCAGACAATCCTAATCATAGACGTATGCAAATCCTGGCAATTTCCACTCCACCAAGTCCCGTCCTCATTGTTCATGTAAATCCGAGACTTCCGAGTGATCCTTTGCCGCTGATGGAAATCCTGGCGTTCGGTCAGTTAATCCCAAAGGATCTGATCCCGGTCTCCTGCCGATCCCATGATGATGAGTTCCAGTGGCTCCTATTAGATCTCCTATGAGAAACTTTGGCCAATAGTTGACAAAGGATCTCGAAAATCCATCTGGTAGTTCCAAGATTCGCCGGAAGTCGGTGACGGTACCAGGTCAACGGTACCGATACATCCTTCGATGGGAGCATCGTCGTAGGTGTCAAAGCAGGCAGGCGGCAGAGACGAACCGTAGAAGAATCGGTCATGGGGTACGAGAAGTGGGTGTCTGGATGATATCGCGTATAGGTATTTCTACGGGAATTGGGACTGCTGGACTAGCAAGCACCCTTTAGCAGGGCTAGCGCTGGTAAAAATGTCGGATACAATGTTAGGTACTTTCAAGTGGATCTACGTAAACTAGGGGGTTGTTTAACTTTAATTTGGGGATAAGGGATGCTCTGGAGATAGTATTAGGGGAATGGATTCGGCCGATGGCTTCTAGTACCTAGAGTAGCCATTTGAATAGCCGTTTGAGTAGCCGTTGGAGCCCTTGTAGGGAACAGAGTGTATGCTCCTGGAACAGAGATCGTTGAATTCGGAAGGTGAGGAAGCTAGCTTGCGTTTGCTCAAAGAGACTTCGGATAATCGATCAAAAGTCATTGATCAGTAAGATAAGACAAAAGTGAGTAACGTTAGAGAGAAAAAGAGAGAGACAGGGAGAGAGACCGAGAGTTACAGATCGACCGATGTCACTGGGTTAGTATGCGAAGTTACACCGAAGTGGAAGTAAGAAAAAGTTTCACGTGAAGTTGAAGTAAGAACATGAGAACCAGGAAGTAGAAGATGACGTTCTCGAAGTGGAAGTAGTAGATGAAGGGCATGCTGGGTAGCGCGGCGGTCTTTCACTCTTTTCTATTTTCTTTTCTTTTCTTTTTTTCCTTTCCCTCTTTCAGTCGGGATCGCGGAGGCAGCGGTTTTTGGGAATATTTTTTTTCATGGTGATGGGTCACATGGGGGGCTTGGGATACGGGCGTATAGGGTTTTGGGAAGGCAGGAGGTTCGGAGCTCCCGCTCACCGCCACCCACATCTACAACAGAACAGAACAAGACCACCGCCGTTACACACAACTCATCCATCGTCCGTTTTTGGGCATTAAGCCCACTGCAATCCCAGAATTCTACGTTATTACAGTGCTCTCGATAACTTCAAATATTTTTCATCGTTCAATAAATTCAAATATTACGTTTATTGGGCTAGTAAAAAAAATAGGTATACTTCAAGGAAACAACATCTACAAAGATTGTACAATAAAGTATAAACAAGAATAAAACTTTCAAAGTTCCTGTGTGTACGCGTTATTTCAATTATTGCAGATACAATGATCGCGCGTCATTAATTTTATTATGCGTTTCCTTGGCGAATGATTCGTATATGACGGATTTGACAGAACAATAATATTTTCCATTATTTTTCTTCATGACTTGACCAGAACGTTTCGCCTTCACGTTGACTCTTTGCTGCTGTGTGAAATCATTTGTATTGACGTGTGCGACGCGAGTATCGAAAAAAATAGTAAGAATTCGTTCTCGAGAGCCGAGAGTATACTCTGTGTTATTAGGTCTCCATGCTAAATAATCATTCCGAAGAAGAGGCCGTTATATTCCGTGAAAAAGGTCATTAATATTGTGCAATCTTCGTGCAAGTGCATCGCGTTAGAGCGTTGCGCATACGTGCACGTGGAATTTCCAGCCTCTCGCCATGTAAAAACGCGCCTTTAAGGACGCATTACCGCGTCAGTAATTTCTGTAGGCGAGAGGATGTTTCCACGCCCACGCATCGAATCTGTATATTCCTGTATGTACAAAAGTGCATCCTTATATACTATAGACCGACTCTCTCCATATTGCATATAAGTCATACACACGCACACTCTCTTCCAAACTCTTTCCCTTTCCGTCACTTCCATTTTCTTTTTCTTCACTATTTGTTCAGTCATTTTTTCGCTATGGAATATTCAGCATCGACATTGAAACATTAATCTCAGCAAAAATCACATTATTAGAGACTTCACGGCGCATCGACAGAATCGCGATGATTTTCATTTGAAAATGTCTTTAACGCTTATTGAAAATCGAAGGACGTTCATCGCGATGATTTCTAAGCGGGAAAACCAGTATGGATACTGGATAGTCGAGTAGGCGACATTTGAACTTGTAACGCGACTTTTATTTTTATGGTCATTCATAAATACTACTTTGATCATAGGTTTCGATTCTTCAGCATTCTTCTCTTATTATAAACCTGCTTCTGCATCTGTGTGTACCCATGAGTCTTGTCATTGACAAGAAAATGAAAAATTCGTTAAATCTTGTAAAGCTAGTGCGATTTTCCCACGTTAAGCTAAGTTACGTCATTTTTCAAATGCAAGCTCAATTTTAAGAACCGCAAAAAGTAATAGGTACGCCCAACCAATCGGTTCTCTGAGTAAACGCACCCGCCATTTCCAATGGAAGAGATTTCGTACCAAGACGATCAGGAATATATCCCGAAACTTGAAAACTCGTATGTATACTGTATCGAGAGAATATTTAACTTTTCAACAAATTTATGAAAACGACAGTCGAATTTCTTATGAGATTCTTCGGAGTTCAAAAAAACGCAAGAAAAACGCATTGGCTCCTAGACAAATGTTTAAAGTAATCCGGTAACTCAAATAGAAAAATTAGTTCCCTGTACATAAGTCAACCGTGATATTACAATGAAAAAAAAGAATCCAATTGAAAAAAAATCAAATCACCAGAAAACTCGTAAAAACTGGACTCAACTCTCACCAGACACTTGAAACCACCCACGATATCCATACTGTCGAACCAAGCCTTTTTAGAGCTGTCAAAAACGGCCAAAAAAAGAACCACGACACATACACAACTAAAACCGTTCGTCGTACAAAAGACAATGGAGTCCCAAAAACCCGATCGAGGAACAAATTAAACACGATCGAAATCCAACGAGAATGACACTTCATAATCTTGACAAGCCGCACATAGATGCTGCGAATCGAAAAAGAAAAAAAAAGAAAAATCAAAAGAGCACGACAGAAAAAACCACAAGACCCCTAAAACTGATTCTGTCAATGTGCCGTGTTCGCGGTGAAGTGAAGTTACATGGAAACGACGTAGAACGTGTAAGGTATAAAAAGTTCTCTTAGGTACGTTACCTGTGCTGCTTAAGGTTGTCCTGCCGCTTGAAGGACTTTCCGCAGACCTCGCAGGTGAAGGTCACATCGTCCTTGTGGCTGCGCTCGTGGATCATGAGGTTGTAGGGTTTCGTGAAGCGTCGCTGGCAATACTTGCAGACGAACTCGACGGTGCACTTGGCGCGCATCTTCTGCCGCCGGCCGAACTCCCTGCCGTGCCCCTCTGTCTCCATCGGCATTATCGCGAACATCCTTATAAATTCCCACCGCTCCCTCGCTGACTATACTCTCTGTCTATCGTCGGCCTCTCTCCCCCCACCACTTTTATTCTCTTTCTCTTTCTTTTTCTCTTCTCTCTTCGCTCTCTTTCTCTCTCTCGCTCCCTCTCTTGTTTTCTCTCAAATATATATACTCTTTCTTTCTCTCTTTCTCTCTCTCTCTCTACTACCTCGTCGGCTCTCTCAATCTCCGACTCTCTGGCACTCTCTCAGTCCTCCTGAATATGCCCGTTTATGTATGCGTATATCGATGCGCACGTTGGGAGAGAGTGTGTTGCTCGTGTGTGCTTCTCGTTCTCCTCCTCCACGTGTCTCTCGTACTGCTTGTCGCCTCTGCTCCGGCCTCCGTGAGTGAGATCACTGCCTCGTCTTGAACACGACGGATCGCTACCTGCAGACAGAATCGCTCGATTCTATTCGCCCGTTTCATTCTAGGACACGATTAAATATAGGCTTATTGGAAAATTAGTTTTTTTTAGATACTGAATACTTGAATTTTATGGGGTTTTACAGGACAATGATCTCTCATTGGACTGTACTGTAAGCATTCTAAGACTCCAAAAAGGCTTTTTGGAATATCTGGTTGACTGAAGATTTCATGAGGGTTTTTATATTTAAAACCATGAAAGAAAAAAATGGATGAATCTCAATTGATACAGAATTCAATTTTGTCTATGTGTCAAATTCAATGTTTCATATTGAATTCGATCCTTGGTTCGTGAACACTTGTGAAAATTATTTTCATAAAGCTTGCGAGCGATTTTGGGTCAGTGGAGCGTCGAAGAAATAAAATTCAACTTCAACATGTTCATATGTCCAATGTAAACATGACGTAATTTTTTTTTCCTAGAGAACTCAAGAAACGCGTTTCATCCTACGAATTTTACGATCACTCTCAACGTCTAATTGTAGTACAATCAAACCAATCCCATGTATTGCGTAAAACATTAATTGCTCCCTAATATCAATTCTCTGCAAATAGATGATTCAAGTAAAAATACCAAAAGATCCGCGATGAGTCGCTCTTCGTTGGGTGCGGTCGGGTTAGGTTAGGTTATATTGACAAAGCAAAGGAGCGCGTGAAGTGTGAAGGCGTGGACACTTTGGATTCGGGCGAGCTCCGCCGTAATAAAAGCCGATCGCGGCCATTGTATGCCTCAGCTACCGTGGCGAAGCGTGCTCGAATAAAGTGGCGTGTCCGAATGAGTAATAAGCGTGCCGGGGCGTAGTCCGGTTGGTTCTTGGTTAGCGAGGCTAACGGCGGTGGGGTCTAATTGGGCCTCTGTGTTACGCAGCCCACCTTGTACCACACATACATTATACAACATCCGATACCAACTCCCTCCACCCTTCTCGTCCGTTTAAGTTTCTGTACTCCAATGCTAAGCGATGGGCTACCGTTTAGAAAAGTACGTGCACTTGCGAGAAATTCGTTTTCAAGGACAAACGGAGTGGGTTGGAGGCATGAAACTTCATTATGATTATGATATGGAACTTGTTTTTTTGAAAAATGGACAAAATATACCGTTTTTGGAGAATACACCTTATCGCAATGTGCTATACATTGAAAATTGTATTGAGGGAATATTCTGTTTTTAGATTATTTTTGGTATATATTGAATATTATTTGTATCTGTCTTGTCGTTGAAAATCATATGGATTTTTCAGTCTTTTAATTCTGTGGAGATGTACGTAATGATTTTGTATTGTTGATATAGTAAGTATTGATGAGGATAAATGTATAAGACTAATGGAAAAGTACAGCGATGCTAGCTGGTTATTCGTATAAGAGAAAACGAATGACGCTACCACTTTTTCGAGTGTAGAATGTCTGTTATAATGGATGTGCAGTGGTACAGACTATAACGAAGCAATTATCCGTAACCCAATGCGTGAGTAAGGAAAATAAACGTGGACAACTATTGTCACTCAAAGGATCATTTTGTTGATCGATGAAAAAATTTTAAGCTGAATTCAGAATATTATTATCTAGCCGAAAAAAGATTAATAGACAGAGACCATCGATAATAACGAAACGGATAAGCACGAAGCTAGGAAATACAACGAAGTTTCCTCGAAATTCAATAATTAAACAAATAAAAATTAATTATCTACGTCACTATTTATTTTATTCACTTATACGATTCACTTATTAAATAATATCCCGTATACCTCAAAAGTATCGAAAATCATTTAAAAAGTCTACTTTGCTCCGAAAAAATATAGATCATTGACGACTCCGAAAATTTACTAAAACAGGGTTATCCTCGTCCTACGGCTAATAATCGTCTAAGAAAAAAAAATTTTTAATTAAAAACAAAAATCGACTAAAGACCCAAGTCAAAAGTGACTTTTTACAATAAAAAAATTTTTTTAACGATAGTCTTTCGTTATTCAGTATCAGACGAACAAAGTCCCGACACTTTAAACACAATGGGCATTTATTTCACCGCAATAATTAGATCAGAAAGTGCTAAAAAGACTCAAAGCGAACTCGTGAAAAAAATAAGGGGTCGAGCTGTTACACCGCGAAGTGCGCCAACCAAAGAACGGCTACCAAGTGGCAGCGTTGATTCGCCCGTTGACGGATAAGAAGCCAGTAGCCAACCAAAGAGAAGCTACCGTGCGTGCGTCGTTCCGGATAAGAAGGGAGCAGCTCTTTGGCGGCAGCTCGTAGCCAACCAAAGATCGGCTACCGTGCACCGCCCTACGCTAAAAGACCAAGCTACCGGTTTTAGGCCAGTCGCTCCCGAGATCCCAACTCGGGACCACACCCTCCCTCGCGAGGGAACTTATTCACATGCGAGAAAGGGCCCAATGTACGTTGAGGCCCTTCCATTTGATTGCCCGATTAAATGGAGGATCCCTTTCCTTCGGTCAGATACAGCGCTGCTATCGATACGTAGCCTAAAGTTCAGCTATCGCGCTCTATTGCGAAGATCAATTATACTGGCTGATAAACCGTAAGTTTTTCACAATATCTCCGTGTATTTTGAATAATAACTTTTTTTACATACTTTTTTTAGCATTTCTTAGTATTTATGTTCTTTACAATGAATCTGTTTTGCAATCCAATTTTCATGACTCCGGTCGGTATGATTAATTGATAAGAATGTTATTATTAGTGCATGGCCGTCCGACGGATAGTTTGAGTTTGCGATATGATGATTTGTATACAGCGACGGTAAACATCGTGGGTATGGACGTTAATTTCAGGATCACGTATCCAGTGATGCATAAATATAGTTTCAAGTGTACGACAACCGGTTGTATAACTTTCGTTAACCTACATACACGATGCGCGCTTCTCATTTTTTAAATCTCCAATAAAACAAGCAAATTCCAATCGATTGATTCGATGTATATCGCGTGCATAATATACGGAAGGTAATTAATAAATTTCATCACAGAATACTTGAACTTGACGAATAACGAATTAAGCAACGAGATAAAACCATACGGCGAACGTAAAAATAACAAAGAGGCACGAGTTCGCGCACTGTGAACGAACCCATAAAAGTCAGTAGCATACAAAACAGGATTCCCGGTTCTGCGAAGGATCCAAAGCGCCCGTAGTAGGGGTATAAAATACCAATATAACATATAAGCCATCCAAACTGGGTCCATCGTCAAGATACATCTCATGTCTCTTGTCGCGATATAAATCAGAAGATTCCATAAAGTCAATGTCACTTACGTTGATTACGTGACGCGCAGTTAAAACGTGTCTGTGGTTGTCCAACGTCGAACGATCCCGTTGAGTTTGAGAACGCAGGTCGCAGTGTTCGATGGCGCGTATCGTAGTCGCAGCTGCGATTGAGGATGAATCACGTCGAGAATCTAATTCGTAGTCACAGTTAAACGTCTACGATAACGAATCACGTATTGGATGCTGTCAGGTGTGTACCAGGTCTGGACCGTTTGGGAGCGCGGCGTCGACTGAACTGCGGCTGCCGGGTCGGTGCGGTGGAAACTTGGTAGCCCGAATAGTAGACGGAAGACGGTAGGTCGTAGTAACGCAAAGGTTTCTTCTGGTTGGAGGACCGGGACCTCCCTACCGAACTCGAGGTCTGTACGATATGGTACTCTGGTAGTGGTAGTATGGAGGAAGATGAAGAAGAAGAAGAAGAGTACGAAGAGGATGATGATGATGATGATGAAGAAGAGGAAGAAGTAGTAGTAGTAATACTACTAGTAGTAGTATAAGTAGTAGTCGTACTAGTAGTAGTAGTAGCGCTTTTTTATCCGGTGCTCTGCAGTCCTCGTCTGGTGGGTCGCCGAATAGCAGCGAGGTTACTCACAAATCCTTCGGCGATGCAGCTTCTTGAGCTCCCGCTTAGGGTCCGCTTCCCTTCCCGGCATCAGATCCTCTTCCCTTTCTCTGGTGGCTTCCATCCCTTCTACCGTTTGAAGGACCGCCCTCGTGCACGAGGTCTCCGCATATACGTACGTCTCTTGCCTCGCCTTACTAAGCGGCGCCGCTCTTCTTCGCCCCCTAGCCCTTTGCAATGAGATCTTCCCTCTTGGATCTCATGTCCATTGTCTCTTGCTTTCACTCCTCCTCGCTGACTCTTCGTATATGACTGTTACTATATTGGGTCTCTCTCTCTGTCTCTGTTTATCACGTCACGCGCACGCTCTGCTTGTGTGCGTTGCCCTCCCGCGGGGGCGGTAGCCTATTCCGCTAGGGAGAGGACTCGAACCCGGCTGCGGAGGTAGCACTCGCACGGCACCGAAGGGCCCTGCCAACCAGAATTTCTTTCCCTCTTTTACTACTTCATCTTGTGCTTCTTTCTCTTTGATTCTCTAGACTCTTTTACTTTGACTCTTCTTGCTCCGGGATATACTGGGAGTCTTTTGGTTTGACTTCTTAGGGGGTTTTTAGGTATCGATTGGAAATTTAGGAACTGATGAGGAAGCTCTTTTGAATTTCTTATTAGGGAAACCATGAGCATGATTTAACATCGGGGGGTTACATCTTAAAGGTAGATAAGGTTATTGGTGTATAGTTGTAATTTGTTATAATTAATTTAACGCAAATTCAATGCAGTGATAAATTCCAAATATTTCATTAAGCAATGAAGATCTCTTAAATAGGTACTTAATTCACCATCATAGAGTACTCTTTATTTATCCGCAGCTATATTTATTATAAATATCAATTACTGAATGTAAACATAAACAAAACGAGTATGTATACTGTATTGTAAATTATATACACTATATCAGAATAATTTGACAGATACAGAGATCCCAGCGTTCGATTGTACAACGTTATTAAGAGTGTTGAATACATTATATTAATATGACGCTGAGACTTAGGCCAATTATTTAAGTTCACCTAAACATCTGTAATATCACCATATCATTCAATAATGTTCTGTAATACTATAATAGAAGTTATTGAAAAATCATATGAAAGAGGAATAAGCAAAAATTGGTTTACATCGTTGGAGCGTTTTAACATTTCTATCAAGCCATCAAGCTGAGTCTCTCTGATTCCAAGGTCCTCGTTGCTCCGACAAGTTTCTTCGGGCACAAGAGAAGGAAATACCATCATGAGACAGAATAACGACGATACGGTGGGGGAGGGAGAGAAAGAGAAAGAGGTAGCACGATAAAGAAAGAGAGAGTGAGCAAGTGAGAGAGAGAGTGAGCGAGTGAGAGAGAGAGTAGTTAGAGAGACGAAGGAGAGACGTCGAGAGAAGCAGAAAGAGAGAAGCCGTAGAGACGAGTCGGGGGCCACAGCAGCGCCGCAAGGGTTCCCAGGGCACGTGGGAAATGCACAGTAGTCGCTGTCAACCCCCACTATGTGGCTGGACCGCCGCCCCCACCACAGCATCCGTGAACCATCGCCAGGAGTCCGACTCCGCCTCCGGTGATCTTGTGATCTTGCAGGGCCGCGTCATTGGTTCATTTGCTCGAGATGATCACCTCCCTAGTCTCCTCCGATTCCGAATAAGAAAAATCCGCTCCCAGGACTTCGTGACAGCCACCTCCACCGCCTTGGAAATCGTGCCGTGGCGGGCGCTGATATTGATGATGATGATGATGGTGATGATGATGATGGTGGTGGTGGTGGTGGTGATGCTGATGGTGGTGGTGGCGGTTGTGGTTGTGGTTTTCTTGATCGTGGTGATGCTGGAGATGGTGGAGGTTTAAGAAGAAGATCAAGAGGACGAAGACCAGGAGGAAGAGGTGACGCGTGGGTTGCGCAACGGAGAACATCCGCCATTGCAAGAACGAGCCGCCCCCAAACACCCCCGAGCACGCGGACGTGACCACGATGTCTCGCGTAATGAACCTCGGCCTATGGGAATCGAGCTGATGGGGTTCTTCTTGAGATCATGGGGTATTCGTGAATTTCCATCGGATGGGTTTCTTATGGTCTGTCGGTTCTTCGAGTATTATTTTTCGTTCCTTTTTCTTGTACATGGCGTCGTTATTTTTTGAATACATGAAGGTATACGGTTTGTATGATACGAGTATACGGGTTGTTACTATTTTCTTCGTGCAGTAAAGACCCTGGCAAATTCATCAGGAATACAGAATTGGTTAATGATAGAACTAATTTTTTATCTTCGTTAATATTGTTAAATACTAGCGATAAAATTAAGTGCACAGGGTAACATCCTTGCCAATATGACAATTCAAAATATTCAAGTAATAATTTTCACGATATATCGATATTTTAAAAGATCATAAAAATAGCATGCTTCATATTTTTCTCATAAGCGGTTGCAATTTTGCAATAAAATATTTATTTACAGATCGTAAGATCTTGCTTGGAAAATTTTCACTTTTCTATATTTTATTATCAAATTTGAAAGATATTCACTACGCACAGATGCACTTATTTTTTAATTATTTCTAATTCTAATAAATTGTGATATCAATTCACTAGTTCATATTAATCCTTCACTAATATTTTGCTTGGCACGGTGAAAAATGAATAATTAAAAAAATGCTATACTTCCACTTGAAATCACTAAGAATAATTGTAACAAGGAACAGGAGAGGAATGATTGTTAAATTGAATGAGTATACTGCGAGTTCGCAATAATGATGTACCTATAGAATTCTACCAGTATAAAATGGCAAATTTCGTTAAATATTATCAAACGGTTCATTTTCTATTTCATATTATTATATGGATAGTACATGTTTCCATATTCTATACCAAAGATTACACATTACAATGTAATTTAGTACAATTTGATGAAATTTAACCGATACCTATTTTCTGCTTAGAATTGTACAAATCGCCGTCCAAAATAGTAAAATATATTTCTTTTCTGAACATTTTTAATATTGTTTATAGCATACATCGCTAGTGCAATCGTACTGGATATATTTCCTATCGAGAATGGTATATAACTGCAAGGGTAAGTAGTGTCAAATTTTAAGAATATTGAAATATCTTTCAACTTCCCTCAACAATCGTTCTCATTGACGCTTCTTAGTTCCATATTACTATTTTCCTTAACATCAACATCGCCCCCTTTTTCTCCGTCTGATGATTACTGTAAAAATACAATTAATGAACAATAATAAAAAACTTTATAATTTTACAACTCTTTATAACTCAGTCACCCCGTTGTAACCGTTTCTCTACGGTCCAATCTTCGTATAAGATTGAGAATGAGTTGACAAGAAGTCTACGTTGGAAAGTTCAGTTCGTAGACAAGAAGGATTGTCGGAATCCCCGTTACTAATGACATCCAATGAGGCTGGAAATGTTTCGATTAGAAGACCGAGCGCATACGCATATAAAAATACGTCGAGTCTTTAATATGTATTGGTACCCGAAGGGGGTAAAGAAAAAAAAAAGAGAGTCAAGAAGAGGAGTGTGTCTTAAATCAAAGATGGCTGGTGGTCCCTTATCTCGAGTTGGGAAGAGTAACACGTTCTCGCACCTACTTACTCCCGTCACCATTCACCAAACTCATCCTGGAGAAATTGATCTCACCAATCTATCCACGGTAATTTCCTTTATCTTATTAAAAGTCCCATTAACCGAACAAAGAAAACGAAATACATATTCCCAATACAAATTATCAAAATATTCGCCCAAGAATGTGCTCGATCTGTCATCAATCGTAGTTGATTATCGAAAATTTTTCTGATTTATTTACAATTTCTTCAAAACTATATTTGTGGTATTGAAGCTATCGATTTTCAAAAAAGAAGGACTAAGAAACTTCATTATATCTAGTTAATACGATTTAGAAAAGCAGAATCAGACGATTGGAAATTAATTAAAAATATAGGTGAAATTGCACAATCAGTCTTGAATCTATTGGCAGCAAGTAGATTAGGAAGAAGTTAATTTTTCAGGGCACAATGAAACTATTGGTACACGAGTCAGTCCCGTTGAAATGAAAAAATCCGGTTCCCAATAAATAATGATCGTAGATAAAAATTCCACATTAAAAGCGATTCGGTTGATGCTCTGCTTATCGGCAAAGCGATTGCCGATGAAATACGCGTTTCGAATTGACGTAGTCGTCGCTTAATCGGATATAAAGAAGCGTGGAGCGATTAGCACGGTTTATAGTTCAGCCGGTAACCTGCTGGGCGTTAAGGGTCCGTTAAGGATTTATTTACGTACCTCTTAGTGGAATTATAAAGTAGCACAGGAGAGTCCAATCGTTACGATTTTAATCGACTGACTGGCGCCTCGTGCCCGATAATCATTATTACCAATCAGGTAATGCATTTATGGCACTGTTTAATGGAGAATTATAGACCCGCAGTACACATATGTACATACTACAAAGCTTGCACTGTTTTCCATAGATATATTTAAATGCAACTTACCTGTTGCTCATTTTCACTATTGCAGTATTCATCCAAATGAAATTTATTATAGAAAATAATTGATGAAAGTTATACTCATATTATAATAAACAATGTACAATACAATAGTAAGACACAATATAGGGTTAATCAGGCCAAACTCACGCCCTGAAGTTAGCATGTCTATTTGATTTCTATGGCAGGACCAACTTCAGTCAGTGCTTTTGTACTGAATGACCCTGATTATTCAAGAGTATTACACCAACTAAAGTTAGCCTGTCCATTTAATTTCAACCTTGCAGTATTGCACCAACTGAAATTAGTCCCGTCTATTTGAATTCTATGCCAGAACCATCTTCAGTTGGTGCAATACTCCTGAGTAAACATATATACGTATTCATCGAAACCCACGATAATAAAAAGCAACTTAATAACAATTCGAAGAGATATTTCCTCCTTCTATGTACACTGAATATTTAATTTTAATTTTGAAACTTTTTGAAAATTCTCTATCAGTCCTTAACCCTAGACGGATACTCCGGGGTTCCTTACCACCCCAACTCGACTTCTCTTGGCTGCCATTTGTGTACAAAAGTTTCCAGCGAGCTCTATTCAAATGCATTTTATACCAAATTAAATGCATCGAATTCCAATTTAATACATACCAATCTCTTCGTTAAAGAATAACGAAGAGATTGCATGCTTTAGAATCCCGTTTCTAATGGTATAACGGAAAATATACGCTGCAATAGTCGTGGGGTGATAGAGTACCCCGGAGTCTCCATCATGGGGATGCCCAGGGGGAGTATCCGTGTAGGGTTAAAAAATAGCGAAGATAAAGTAGATATCTACCAACGATATATTTACCGAACGTATGTTAAATCGTCGACAAGTTAGATATATCAACGCGATACCACACAATAATACCAAAGTCAGTAAAGACCTATCAAAATAACGACGAATTCATTTTCTAGTAAAACGTCAAAATTCTTAGAGTGTATTACGTATATATTGCGGCGTCGGGGTTTTGACGTCGCGACACATTCCTCGGATGGGTGGTGGATCGTTAAGGCGCGGATTCGGAGAGCCGATCAGAGGTGCCGCCATGTTTGCCGTTCGGCAAGATAGCGCAAGAAACGGAAACTGGCGGAAACAAAGCCTCGGCAAATAGACCGCAGCGCCGCCTGAGCAATATTACAAGGGCAAATAGACTGTAGCTATCGCGGGGCCCCAAGAAGAACGCGCGACAAATATTGTCACGTCCAAACCGTCGAACCAACCCCCATCCGTCCATATATATATGTGTATATGGTTATCCTTATGGTTATTTCTACTGCTATCTTCATCGCTATATCTACCTATGTTCTATTGTCTACGGTATATCGTACCGTCGACAATACTTTCCACCACCCTATGTAGATAACGAACCGCAATCGAGCCCCCGGCGAATTAGCAGGTAGATCGGTCCCAGGGCACCGACTAGATCCCGAGATAACGCCTACGGCGACAAAACAGACTGGGAAAACAATACAAATAGGCCTCGACGTTTGCGCTGAAATACTGCTTGCCAAAAGAAATCTCACCGGTCGACCTATGACCACCACCATTTCTTCCTCTTTCTTTCTTTACTTTTCCCTTTTACGTTTTTTTAACACTTTTACTTTTCCTTTTCCTTCTTCTTGCTACGATTCGTCTTCTCTGATATACTACCAGCTCTGTGGATACGCGTTGTCCATGGTAAGTTACTTGCCATTTTATGGTTGACCGTGACTATATATTTTCGGGCCTTTTTTTGGCACGACATATAGTACTAATGCGTGTTATCTGATTGATTGGACTCACGGTAGTTATAATACTGTTTTGTGAATGAAACAGAAAAGATTTAAATTAAGGTTTACCAAATTTGAATGGATGATGATGAATTAATCATGAGTAGTTTTTTTTATAGTAGTTTAGTTGTGTTTTTTAGTGAAATACTGGAAAATTGAATGGATTATTTTGTTTGGTTTATTTTATGAGTTTTTAATTATCTATCTCTTCGACTAATGGAAATTATTATTGAATTTTCTTGGATTTCTCGTAATTACTATCAATCAATTGGACTATGAATGAGAAGTTTCTGGAACTATCGAGTTCTGATCTCTTGCTTGTTTACATGGATGATAGATGATACTGACGATGAGATACGATCTTCCTTATCACGCATTAAACGTGCGGCTGCCACGTTCTTGACTTCTGGTCTCTTTACTCACAAGAAACCAACTATATTCACCGTATACAAATAGAAACACCCTTTTATCACTATTACCATAAAACTTCGAGAAGAAAAGCGTGGATTATGAAGAACGAAATACTTATATTTACTGCGTAAGATGGAGCAAATATATGAAAAGAGGCAGGAAAATAATTCTTTCAATTTCTAAAACAATTAAAGTTGTCCCTATAAATCCTCTTACAATTTATCTACCAAGAAGCTCGATGCGCTATACAATAATTAAAAAATTCTCTGAACATCAAAAATACACGATCTCGAATAACAAAAATATTATTGATACAGCAAGATCTGCATAATAGCTTCACCGGTAGAAATTTATTGTATCTCAAAAAAAATACATAAATTATGATGGCGCCGGTCTCGAAAGAATTCGATCTACGGGAGGTTTGCCCGGTGGTTTATCCGTTCCTCAAGAAAACAGTCGTACGGGATCGCCTCGCGTTCACAAATTTATAAGGGGACCGCGAAGGATCTGATAAGAGAGAAGACCGGGATTAATCGTAAAGGTGCGTTCACACGAATAGATTTGTCAGAAGGTATCCCAATTCCGAGGATCGAGAAAGGTCCTGGCAAGGAATACTTAAAGGACATGAGTTCATGCGCGATCCGTGGGGCCCACGCGGCCACAGCCAAGACTCCCTTAAGGCCCAACGATGATGATAATATCTGTCCTCCGCAACGGCGGCTAACTTCAAAGACTTATGTTTCTCTTGGCGAGAAGTCGCGAGTCGTAGATATGAGGACGCGCCCAGCGCTGCGCTCGTGTCTTTCTTTGCTGACTTTACTCATACTTGCATACGTGTCTTCACGCGCGTCACTAATGTGCACATATGCGCATCCATGTATACCTATATGTAGCGAGTTCGCGCGCGCGTGCTTGCACACGCCTATCCCCTTCCCTATCCTGACCTTCTTACGGTTGATTCACAAGGGAGCAAAGAAAGGTATTTACGTTTAAAACTTTTTAAATAATGTTTAGGAGTAGTACTCACAACAGTTTAAACAAGACAAAGAACAGAATTGTAATAAAAGTTAGTACAGGTGTGTTTAGATAACAAAAATTTAAAACGTTACAAGAATTTTTTTATATATTGAACATGGAGCGATATGTAATGATAAAAAATAACAGCCGTGCTTTCTAACGATCCGTATATTAAGTCGATATTTATCTTTATATTATTATGTCATAGAATATATCGAGACTGTAAAACGTATACAATAGAATTCATTAAGCTAACGTAGATACCTAATCAATTATTTACACCTGATAGTTACCGCATGACATTAAACTAGACTTTACCTAATTTTTCCTTTGATAGTCACGTGTCAACAGTCATCGTGCTTCGGCGGAAAGCGTAAAATACTTAACGCTGTTAACGCATTGCTACAGCCTGCTACATAAACGGCGTTCGTGTACGTCATTTAGTAACTGTTAAGATACAGTAAATCTTGCACTTCACAGAACTACATTCGTGCCACCGTGATAAACTGAAAGTTAGAATTGACAAAGTAGACGTTAGCGTCTCTATCGGTGGATTTTTGAGGCAGTACTCGCAGTGACAGTTTGGGGAGAATGACGGACTGACAAAGGGCAACTAACCCGTAACAAAACCATTGTGAACTGGCCCTTATTCCGGGTCAGAGAGGCACTGGAGGAGTTTGCTCGCATAATGGGTATGGGATGAAGTCGAGATTGTGGATGAAGCCGCACCTTAATCGTACGCGGCACGTTATGCTACGCCCGCAACACAAGCGACGCAAAGTTTATTGCGACCACCGCAACGTCGACTCTCCTACACGAATAAAACGGACTATCCATCCGTACCTTTATTTTGAGCAACCAATACTAAAGAAATCATCGTAGGAAAGCCTGAAAATTACGAAAAATCGATAGATATTATCTACGACATTCTCTGTGTGACAGAATTTTTGTTTCTCGTAAGGTAACGTAACCTCACTTTACTCTATCGCGCATTCATTCGTGTCTCCATTGATAAATTCGCAAGCATTTTTCTTCTATTGTTAATGGCGGCAAATTTAAATAGAAACATACGTAGCTATTCCTTAAAGAAATTTTTGGGTACATTTTTTATTTAACAAATGTAATCTCCTCTATCTCTGTACAAGCATAATCACTTTTACTTTTACTAACACAGAAACAGTTTGTCTAGCGTGAGTTATCACGTCGGAGCAAGTAATCTGTGTAGAATTCTTGAAAAGCTTTTTCTTGCTCATAACAGTTTTCATAAAGTAATAAGATAGATACTTTCTTGTACGGAACTGACTCGCGACTCGATGAATCTTCGATCAAAAGTTTATACAAGATATTTTTGATTTTTACAAAATTACGGTTACCACAGTGAAGCGTATTTCTTAACACTACAGTGTTAGAGACAAATTCAAAGCTATGTTTGCCATAAGCGGTGACTTCAACGGCCGAGATTCGGGTATGCAAATTTCCTCAAGGATTTAGAAACGAGATAAGACATGCGTCCTTTTATTTATTCTATTTATTTGCTCGACGGAGGACCACGCGTGTATAGCAGGTACGGAATTTTGTGTATATCCACTTTTCAGACTTCTTACCTTTGGAAGCGAAACCGAGGAGGAAAAGAAAAGGAGGTGGAAAGCCAAGACAAAAAGAAGGAAGATAAGGGAGCCTAAGACAAAGTAATCGCGCGACTTGCCTTCTAGGAGTGGACCAATTTCCTTTCTCAAATATTTTGCGACGATTCACGTTGTTTTTCATTAGCCGACAGATCGAGTGAAATCACAAAAGATGGACGACGCGAAAACTCAAGACAGGCTAAATCCTTGATCCAGGTATCCCTCAGGACACTCCGGTAAGATCCATAGCTCAACAGGATCGCTTGGAAGTCTGAAAAGCTCAAGCCTCCTTTCCGTTTTTCTTTCCATATGAATGAACTCTTGTAGAACAATGAAATCGCAGAGGTAGCTTTCTGAATGAACCGTGAACCAGTTCGATGAATGAGAATTTCATTATTTTCCTCGGCTTTCTCATTTCTTAATGACTCCATTCTACAATGGCGCCAAGCGAGCTTCCACTCCTCGTAAATAGAAAACACTATGCGGAATGCATTTAATGATTTCTTCATTCAACTACCTACGGCTGTCTTTACACGATAGTTTTCTTTTGTTAACGCTACTGGTATAGTATACACTGAGTACTATACCTACAACTCGTGACGTACCTGTCAGCAACTCAATTTACATTTGTGTATTACAGTTGCGACATTAAGGGTGTCGATCATCGATCATTCTTGATTGACGAATGTCATTTGTTTACTAAACACGCGTGGGCTTTTCTTTCTCATTACTAGACGTGCGTGTAACGCACAATCATTTAAGTTATCTAAAAAACAGATATGGCATATCCATTCAAGCGACTCCCCCTTGTAAAGATTTGAGTATCTGCAAGCAATTATAAATAATAATAAAAGAGAAAAGGAAAGAGAAACCTATGCACACAATACTACACAGGATACGTGGAACTGGAGTCAGTCACAATTCCAGGAATGAGAGACGCATTTAGATAATCAAATGACATCAGTATCAAGTACGAAAAATGTTAGAAAGGAACGCTGATTAAAGACAACGATGATTGTACCAATACGAGTTATGATGACGCTAGTAATCCACGATACTAATCCACGATACTAATCGGCCGAGTCAAGGATGCCGCAATAAAGACTAGTATTACGTGGATGTGTTACCACTGTACTATAACCGCCTTGTATCTCGTGTAAAATACCTTTAACGGATTTACCCGACGTGCCAGAAAACACGCCCATATTTGACTTGGCTTTTTGTGGAAGACCGACATTTTCACAGAACGCCGACATCGCGACGCTACGCTGCCAGCCAGGACTGCGTTTCTTTTTAGACTGCGTCTGCGACTTTATCATCTTGTGCGACCATACGCGCCCGGAATAGATTGTTTGTCGATTTTTAGTCACTTTTAGAGCTATAAAACTGTATGGGCCGCGCCACTACGTCCTCCCCAAGCGGTGCCCCTTACTCTCTCTCTCTCTCTCTCTCTCTCTCTCTCTCTCTTCCCTCTCTCTCTTTCTCTCTCTTACCTAGTTGTAATAATAAAACTGAGAAAGTATCCACGTACCGACGCAAGAGAGAGGAAACTGTATAGGTGGAAGGTGGTGGATTTTTCTTTTCTTTTCAAACCATCGCGTACTCCGTGGCCAAGACCTTTATATTTGCGTTTGTGTAAAACAGCCCTTACCTGTGTCTTTAACGTAGTCACATGCGAAATGCCCATTATGGCTTTTATGACGCTGCATGACTTTACAATTAATTTGATACGCTCTGAAGATATTACGCTGCATCCTTCTTTGCCGTTACTGTACATAGCTGCATCATTGTATTTTCTCTTCTGTGTATATATAATGGACGCTTGTTTTAGCTGCTAATTTTATTGTTTCTTAAGTGATATTAAGGAATCATTGCTATTGGTTGGTATACTAATATTAGAAATTTTCTTTGAATATAGTATAGTATATTTATTGCATGATTTCAACGCATTTCCCACGTTCAAGGCAAAGAATGACGTTTCTTATTTTAAAATATGTAAATCTTCTGCGATCAAAGATCTACCTGTCAACGTTCCATCCATTTTCTTAAGGTATCCCTAAAGGTTCCCTCCACTATAATCAGCTTACTCGAAATATCCGGTAGACACTGACATGATTTCCAGGATTTTAAGAGATTCTTATATCCATCAGTCCTCTAGATGTTTCCCTTAGCAGCGATTCTTTAGATCAGGAATTCACTATAGGATCTTTTAAAACGTAAATTGTTATCTGCTTGACTAACTTTTAGCTTCTCTACTTACTATTGGATGATACGCCGTTTGAAAGATAACTTTGTGAATTTTCATCGGTATGCAAATAAGCCATGACCTTTTAAGTGTATCTCTAGTGCTCCCGGAATCATCGCGTTCTCCACGGTTACCGAAAAAAGACTACCGCTCTCTTAATTGGTACTTCTAGAAGGTGCCACTCAACTACCTGACTTGGTAATTGGTGGCGAAACTATTCGCGTGACCTTGAACCATTTGTCGACTCCCTATGGCGTTTAGGTCAAGATATTAACGTCGAGTGGCAATATCTTACGGTGGTAAAATTCTTCTATTTTTACTGTAGAAACGCCAACGTTTAATCGTACGAATAACAGTTTTGTCTTAGAAATATTAAGTGAATGATCCTGCTCGGTTACACATTATAATTTTCGATTGTTATATTCTTTAGCAGTTAAAGCTGGATGATCTCTTACAATTAACGTAAAAGAAATATACCTGTGAGACAGACAATTAGGGCCTTTGAGATGGAGTCATTTAGTCATGCATATTTGACTGTACTAATACGTTGTAATTAAGAATAGGATTAGGATATACAGTTTTGAAAAATTAGATATCAACAATATAATTTGGAATAATTTTTATTTCCATTTGTCAACATTCACTTTGCATGACGTGATAAGGTTTTCTACTCATATAACACAAACATCCTAAGGATGTCCCTGAGACTTTCTTTGGACGTTCTGTGGACGTGTCACTGACATTATGTGCTATGTGGGTAACTTTTAATTAATTATTAAAATTAGAAATAAAGAACTAAGGATACTGGCGAGAATTACACCTTAGGGGAATATCAGTGACATTTTTGACTCTATATAGGGACGTTCAAAATTACCTCCTGCCGATATCAAAACCTGCTCTTTAGCTAACTTTAAGACATACGTTGCCCTATATATCAGTGAACACTTACGTCTCTTGTTTTTTTCATTATCACAGGAATTCGTTTTCTACCAAGGGTCATAAGAGTCCCCCGAACCCGGGCCTACGCATTATTTTATCGTCAATAAAGACTCTCTAATATTGTCATCGCTGAGTCTTAATGTTACATACATGCTGCATATTACGAATCACTAAGTCCACTATGGAATATTCAATTAGAACGTAACAACCCAATCAAAATCTTTAATTAAAAACACTATGAAGCAAGTAATTATTATTATTCATTAATACGTACGATTTATATGAAAGAAAGTGAATTGCAGGAAATTTTCAAATGAAATCATCAACAAATTAATAAGTTCTTGTTTTTCAAAAATATTTCTAGTTCTACTTTATCGATGCTCCTTACATTTTCAGTATATTCGATCTCTTTAGATTGTTTTAAATTTTTGTGACTGTTGGTGTATCCAATGATCTAATGGTTTCACGTAGATTAAATATGTGTTTATGCACGTTACCTAAGGCTGTTGTCACTGCTAGTAGTGTATCTGGATGAGTTTAAGTATTGTATGCATGCAAGAGGAGTTTTCTACCCGTCGACACTTCGCCCACGCGTCCTACCTCTCTCGCATAGAAAATCGACATGGACCTCCGTGCAGGTCGTAGCTACGGCCCTGAAAACGATTCTCGGGCTGGTAGTTCGATAAAGTCCCCTTTATCTTCAGAGACCCTCGTAAAAAGCTCTTTAGCGCGCGTAAAACTCACCCGCCCTGCGTTCCTACTTTCGTGTCGTGGTCTCTTTATGGCTGGCCGATCGATATGTTGCCACCCTTGCCTACCTACAGTACCAACCTTGGCCGTATAATTAATTTACTTAATGTCCCCGCGCGACTTTTGGTCCATTTCAGTCAGTTCGGACTAGTCCATTTCAATCCTGAAACCAAGATTCTCTTCTCTTCCTGGATATACAGTATCAAATTGTATCGATTGATATAGAAAATAATTAGAAGTATGGATAATGGTCTACCGATAAGTGATAAGCAGCATAATTTACAGTGAGATAATGAACAAAAATAAAATTCCGAAGAATAACTTATTCACAAAAAAATAAAATTATTTTTACAATATTTTGAGTACCCGTTTAAAGATGATTTTCGATTCTAAGGCGACTTTGCTAGAATACAATTTGCCTTTTGCAAATAGTCATTTTCATTGTATTTCGTATTAAGAATATGGATCAAAAGAATTGTCCATTTTTGTTTAATTGTAAGACATGATTCATGCTTTTGAAGCGTGTATCGATTTGGATCGTGTGGCGATCTTTGAACGAAAGGTAGCATTAAATGAAGATTTCTACGATGGGTAATTCTTCAATGTAGGGATCTGTATGAAAATGATGGTAATGTAGAGATGCTTGTAATAATCCTCTACCTTTGGTCGATAACATGCGCTCAGGACTAGGTCGGTATAGTAGAGTATTTTTTACCTATCATCCCCTTGGTAACTTAATTTTGTTTGCCATGCGAGAGCCAACCCTCGGTAATAAAGTTAACCGTCTTTACATTTGATATTTTACGTTTTCTTTCAACAAATTGTGAATGGACCGAGTCTTTTAATTCATATGCTTAGAATTAAAAAGAATTCTTTTTTCTGTGACGATTAAACAATAATTATCATATGAATTAGTTATTGTAAATAATTTGTACTATGTTTAATAATTTAATCACTTTACATTCAACGTCCAGTCGGGACTTCAATTCTTTGATTTTCCTTGAAAATAAATTAACCATCTATACTGAAGCACTATTGTTTAAATAAACGTCATAATAATTACTTTGTAAATAATTATTTCTTGGCAGAAAAAACGAAAACTCACATCGCCACAATGCAAAATTATTAAAGAGTATTCCAAGAAACGGTAGCAAGAAAAACCGGTTCATCTGAAACTGAAAACAATGTCCTTTCATCCATACTAGGTTCTTTGTAAACGGACTTCCGAATCCTTGCCCGCGAATGAGAGGAAAAAATGAAAAAAAGATCTCCGGAAAGTATTTCAACGACGGTAAGCAACTAGTACATTGTAGAAAGTTTGAAGACATCAAACAGCCCATGAAGTTAGAAGTTCTCGGAATTTTATAAAATGTCGCTGATTACATATTGGCGGTTATGAACCACTTTACTGATGGACCCGAAATCAACATTTTGTGCCAAAACTGGTGAGAGCCAATAATTTCGTATTCTACATGAAAGCTTACCTGTAAGGGGTTTTTTGGGTCGCTGATGACGAATCCAGAGTCTGAAATTTCAAAATTAAAAATGGTGCATCTGATGTGGCGGCTTGTGGTGATATTCAGTTTCAACTTTGATATTCGGTTGTGGATACGTATCAAACTCGGTATGTGTATGTTTTTCCGGTCGCTGGTGACGAATCCAGGGTCGAAATTTCAAAGTCCAAATTGGGAGGTTGCGGTAGGATTTTACACTCCATTTTTATAAATTCTATTCCCCAATAAATGTTCCAAAATAACAATCATAAAACAGTGTTTCAGGAAAAAAAAGAATACAAAATTTGAAAATCATACAAAAACGTAAAAACAAATAAAATTATAAACAAAAACAATTTTTAAAAATAAAAAAAGAAAAAAATTTTTTAATGGAGTGTAAAATCCTACCGCAGCCTCCCCTCGGCGCACTCTGGGGTTGTGATTATGTATATTTCACCAGCTAATAACAGAGGTAACAGTAGCCATAATGGAATACCGTTAGTCACTCGAAGCCGCCATATTGGATTCCCGATTTTAGACTTCGAAATTTCAACCATGGATTCGTCATTGGTGACCGAAAAAGCATGCGCATACCGAGTTTGATACGTTATCCACAACGGAATATCAAAGTTAGCCACTAGAAGCCGCTATATTGGATCCGCCATGTTGAATTTGGAAATTTCGAGTACAGATTCGTAATCAGCGACCCAAAACAAATATGTATACCGAATTTGATGCAAATCTGTTAAAAATTGACAGAGATATTCATAGTGCTCATATATGAGTCATTACCAGTTGTGGCACTGGTTTTTTTTCGCCCATATATGAGTCATTACCAGTGAACTGGTTAAATACCGAAGTTAGCACGAGAGTACTCTTTCATAAACAGTTAATGCTGATGGCGGTTAGCGACGAAATGGACGGAAAACCCGTTGCTGGGCGGAGAAGACTAGCCGGTTCTACTGTATCGTTCATGGGATTCGGAACGTTACAGCATCCCTGGACCATGAAGATCAAGATGGATGCCTAAGAACAAGGGCAGCCGAACACTCGTCGACTCGACTGTTTTTCGAGCAATTCGGAACGCCGAAGGGTCTTCGTCCTGCCTTACACCACGTCTTCGTGGTCGACGTACCGATATCACGATAATCGCTCGGGATTCGTATCAACTTTTAATTTTTTTCTTTTTGCACGATATACATATTTTCACATGTTTCCAGACATACCAAATGCCAAAAAACATTCTCATCTTCGATATACGCTACTGGAAGTTAGGTAGAATGGGTGTGGAAAAACAGCGCCCAGATCCTTTTAATGGTTTAATTGTAATTATTTGATCGGAAATGTTATGGAATAATAAGTAAAAATAATTCTATAGGAATTTCAATTAGAATTTTGTTTGAGAACTTGTGGGATTTTGTGAATCGAATAATGAGCGTACCTGATTACCAAATAAAAAAAAATACAAATTATTCAATCGCAATTGTCTCAAAAGAGCAGGTATTAAGACATTTTTCAAAAACCTTCGATATTCTGTCAAAAGTAAGGCAACTTTATTTCTCTCATTTTTCATTCTCCTTAATATAATTTACAAATGTTCTTACTCGAGAGCTGTCTTACAAATCAATAAGTATAGATACTTAAAGTAAATGTAAAATTAGGTCATAAAAATTAACAGGAAACTGTGAAACCCACATGGATATTTCGAATCTATCACGCATCGGTCTCCTTGTACGTTGTACATTGTACATTGCATAAAGCACTATACATTACTTAGACCCAGTTTTACCATTTAAGTTTAAGCGAAAGTTCAGTTAAACTCAACGATTTATCGCTTATGATATTAACTGCATAAAACTATCTAAAATGAGCTTAACTAAACTCGGGTTTAACCTTTCGAGAACACCCTGGGTCAATTTGACCCATACCCCGATTTTGATCGTAAATATCTTTAAGGCATTTTAAAAATTGG
>JARQST010000557.1:15090-89669 GCA_030142225.1 Pachycephus smyrnensis | reverse complement strand
CTCTCTCTCTCTCTCTCTCTCTCTCTCTCTCTCTCTCTCTCTCTCTCTCTCTCTCTCTCTCTCTCTCTCTCTCTTCTTTAACATTGCTCTCTTCATTGAACTACTCAATAACAAAGCACACTGCCATTATTCGTACTTCATTTTATGCTCCCGTTTAATTTCAATATCAAATACTCGTTTCTCGTTTTCTCTACTTATTTACAGATACACTCGAGTGCAGATGCACTCACGGTAAGGATGTACGCACCTGCAAGTGCCCTCGCGCACATGCAAACATAAGAGACGCACATCTAACAATCTCACAATTGCGACATTATACAAGTGAATATATTTTGTCCCTATGACACGAGAAATGGCATGCCGGATTCGGGGCCCCTTTTTGTTTTATATATATTTGTAGTAATTTTTTCTTTTTTATTGCTCCTGTTTAATCCGCTTCGAATTTTTTCACTACTCGAACATGCGAGATAATATAATTGAACACCGAGCTTTTATTTTTCTTCACTGGACGATGCTCCGAGTACGGTGCTTTCTTTAACATAGATATTTCTTATTTACAATAAAGTCGTTCACGCGTTTCCTTGCCGGGCAATCGTTTTATCCGTTTTTATTTCTCCTTTTTACTCATCTGTTGTTTCTTCGCGGGACTTATTTTATTTAAAGATTTTTGGATTACTTTGATCGTAAAATTATTATATTCTTTTATTGACGTCACTTTGTAGTTGTACGGCGTGATTGAACGATTAATATTTTTTTTAAGAGGGTTGACCCCTTGTAGCGTGGGTCAGATGTTAGGGAACAACTGTTGTCTTGGATATATTTTCTTCGCGTTTATTACTCAAGGCACTTTTAATTATAACGGTATAATTAATCTACCAATTCGATTTATGCTTATATTTTAAAATTGCTCAGGGAATCGAGACGTTCTCAACGTCCACGAACTTATAATAATGTCCATACATTTTTTGCGTGACTTCACGTTGGCACATATTATTTTCTCGCTATCATGAAATCCAATGATATCTCTCTGTCATGGATTAATACACACACCTTGTATACACTCGTACACTCTATCTCTATATTCGTTTATCCTAGTCAGGATAACAGTGAATAATTACGTGAGGTTCATCCAGGTCCTTGTAGTAAAATGAAAGCAGTCTTTTGGGAGATCCTGCATTTTTTTTAAATTATATGAACGGAGTCGAATCTATTCGCATAATTCATCGACTCGTCATCTCGATTGATTCAACTGACGAAAAATTATCATTGAATTAAACCAACCTAATAATTCGTTAGGATAATCATGGTTCTTCGGTGTTGCCGAATTTTACCAGTAATTCAATCACATACATGTATATCACCATTAGTGGTTCAACAGTCTAGCACACTTATATATTCAGATAATACTGAATAATCATTGTTACTGGGAATTCACTGATTTCGCCATATATTTACTTAAAAACAAAGTCTTGATTGATCGATCGAAGTAAAGTTCATCTCGGATCATGAACCGATCTCTGGTGCTCCAAATTTCAAGACTGCATCTTCTACTCCTTGAAGACGCTACAGAGGTTTATATCCAAGTTCATTAATGATCCGAATGACTTGTCTTATAACCAGATTATTGGAGGAATCATTCTACCGCCGCATAATATCTGCAATGGTGAATCCTTGCCTAGCCGGAGCTGGTCTTGGCGGAGGTGGTGGAGGTTGTGGAGTAGGAGCTTTAGGTGGTCTCTCCTCTGCTCTTTCTCTTTCTCGTTCTCGTTCACTCTCACGTTCTCTTTCCCGTTCCCTCTCCCTCTGTCTTTCAATTTCTCTTTCTCTTTCCCTCTCCCGTTCCTGAAGTTCCAAAAGGACCCTGGAAGGACCTGGTGATCCTAGTCTACGTCTATAAGACGTCAAAATGAGTGGCGGCGGCGGTGGTAATGGAGGTGGTGGATTTTGTGAACTGGACAAACCACCTCCACTGGTTATCGTCGACGGTTTCACTTGGAGTAGATCCCGGCGAATCTGAAGTTGGGGCCTCGGAGGAATTGACGTTGAAGCCGGTGGTGGTGGCAGTGGTGGTGGGTACGATGAACCCGTTGTCGAGGAAGTGGAGGAGGCGGATGGAGCTTTGGAGGGACAGGACGATGGTCCTGGTTCAGGACAATCTTCTTCGGGACTGTCATCGTCCCGTAATGCTTCCTCTAGAGCTTCCGGTGGTACATCACCGACCGCGTGTGTTAGAGCGTGTCTACGCAAGTCGCAATTCCTACGGAAGACTTTACCGCAGGAAGTACACTCGTAGGGCTTATGATCCGTGTGTGTCAGCAGGTGAGTCTTCAGGTTGCTTCGCTGATTAAAACTTCTTGCACAGACAGGGCATTTGTGCGGCGACTCCTCCATGTGAAGGATCTTATGGACCGCCAGGGTTCTACTCTGGCAAAATCCTTTGCCACATTCACCACATTTAAATGGTTTCTCCTTGCTATGGATATACCTGAAATAAATTGAAAAAAATGCTTACCTATGATTGGTAGTAAGAACACCGTTCCTGAGTAACAGGATCATGGATTAGGATCAGTTATCAAATAGAGAATTGCTACATTGATCATGTGAGGTTTGCTAATTACGATATATCTAAACTATTGAAAAGGGGCAATCTCTGGAATTCTCTAAAGGATTAGGTATATAAAATTCTAATAGAAATTTAGATTTACCTGTGATCCCGAAGATGGTCCTGCCGGCGGAAGGCTTTGCCACATATATCGCAGGAGTAAGGTCTCTCATCAGTGTGAGTCCTTTCGTGTATCAGAAGATTGTAACTCTTTGTGAATTGTCGATTGCAGAACTTGCAGATAAACTGCTTTTTGGGCCTTGACGCTCTGCCCGGAGCTCTGAGAAGTCTGCGGTCTAAGTGTTGATGTGCGAGAGGACCTCCAGGAGGATAAAGGGCAGATCCTCCTGGGAAAGGTCCTGCGAAGACAGGATATCCTGGAGGTGGTTCTAGTAATGGCGGAGGTGGTAACAGGAGCGCTCTTGCTGCCAATTCCTTTCTCTTATCAGCCATCATTGCCATGATCTCGTAACTCGAGGACGACTTCCTGGCTGATGTTTCCGATCCATCGTGCTCAGGATTCGAGGAAGATGAAGACGAGGGTGGTCCTGATAAGTGGGGATGCATTTCACCAGGATATGGTGCCAAATGGAGTCTGGATGGAACAACTGGCACGAAGGCAGATGATTCCCGATGATGTGGATGACCCAAACCGGCCACAAAACCATGATGGTGGTGACGGTACGCCTGTAACGCACTTGCAGCATCAAAGCTCCTTGAAGACGAGGGTCCTGCGTTGGAAGAGGACGAGGACGAGGGTCCTGGTCGCGAGGAAGGTCCCAAAAGATCCCGCGACCGGCTCGAGTCCTCTGAGCCAGAAGCTGATGTTACCACCAGGTCTGTCGGCATTGTGGAGTCTCCTGAAATTCATTCAATTCATGCATTACTTTATAAATAAAAAGCAACTATAAATTCAAAAATGCAGCATGCAACTCTAATGTTTCCATAGTCTAAAACCTGTTCTATAAAATAAAAAAAATGATATGCAGCTCTACTTCAAAATAGGCTTGGATCAGGTAGCAAATAATTGGTTCAGATCATTCTATTTGCATCTATATCCCATTTTGTACTATATCACACACAGAAAGTAAGCAACGAGGTTTTCCTCGTATTAGGATGATAATTGGTTTGCAAGAAATATCGAGCAAGGTATACAGGCGTTACTTTCACTGGAGGAGGCCAAACTTGATCACCGATACCTGATCATCGAATTACAAGTGGAGCCGAGATGGAATAAAAAAGTAAATCCTTCATAAACAAAATGAAATCTCCAATTACAATAAAATATGTATGAATTCCTCTCATCATCCTGAACCCAGAAAAATCCGTTACCAACATCGACATGAATCGCAGCACGAATGAGTTCCACGAAGGCAGGCCTGGTTATCTGGACAAACGCACCTGCCAACATGGCTCCCGCGATCGCCATAGCTGGCCCCGGCAGCCATATTGGCTCACTACACTCGGGGTCCATAATGCGCTGCCGAAAACTGCAAATCAATCGCAATACAAAAACTCACCTCGAACCAACGGGACTCCTTTATCGAGGAAGCTAAAAAAATCATATAAGCATCTCGCATCCGCTTATCGAACTAGTCCAAGAGGGATCCCTTCGATCCAATAATAAACTGTAATATTTCCCAGGTATATTCCCGGTTTTCCACCTTTCCTTTGCTCACTGCTATAGATACACGTTTTCACCGTCGGTACGGAAGACACTGAACAAGGAATCGTTGCACCAAAGACACGTATACACCATTCAACTACCAAGTACCAATGAATGCCCGAAACGATACACAAACTTTCAGATCACGACTTGCTCCATCTCAAACTTTTTCAAAAAGATTTTTTATCTTCCTTCTATAAGAACTTACACTAGCTTTTGTTAGCCGATAAAGGAACTTTCCTAATGCAGGAATGGACGCGTTCTCGAGAGCTCCGCTTGGAGATATCACGGTGCGCGGTTTACTGCGTGTCGGACGCCGTCAGGTAGGCTTCTCCAGTCTCACACCCACGCAACCGAGGCACACGCACGTACCTCACGCGCGCACGCACACTAACATCACCAACGCGGCAGTCTTCTTCTTTCCTTTCGGCTGCCGCTAGTAGCGCTGCTGCTGGATGCTGCGCGTCGTTTCTCCCTCCTCTTTGCCCACGAAGAGAAGAGACTCTCTTGATACACCCAACGATTCTTTTTATACCTCTTTAACTTATCTGTCTCCCTTTCTCCCCTACTTTCTTTCTTTCTTCGACCTCCTTCTGCCGTGTATCATCTTCTTTGTTTCATTCTCTTTCCATCTTCTTTAGTCATCTTGCTTGGTTTTGGTCCTTACTCTTTCTGGGGTCCTACCTACCTACCTACCTACCTATCTACCTACCTACCTACCTACCTACCTACCTTAGACATCGAGCCGGGCAGGTTGAACATTGGAGGTTTAGGCTCACTTGGGGTATGGGGGCCAGGGACGAATATACTGGGGCACCGAACCCTGCGATACGCTTCCACCTTTCCCAATTGAATTTCCGTAAACATAATCATTTCTCTTGGAATTGGTTGTTGGGACTATTTTGTGGGGACTATTCTATTCTGTAGGGAGTCGAGGGATGTTGCGGGTTTTTGGAGGATTTTATTGCTTCTCGACTCAAATTGGGTTACTGGAATTGGGGTAACCCCAAACCATCACCCATTACCTTAAAACCTTTGGTTTTAGAAGCTATTTTGAATTATTGAGTACCCTATTTATTGGTGGCTTAAGAAAATTAATTGGGCATGAATTAGTCCAATTGTCCATTGCACTACTCTTGATGGATATGAAATAAGTTTTTCTTGTAAACGGTATCGTGTGTATTTATTTAATACTAATGTTACTCGTTTTTTGGTAGTATTTGTCGAAAAGTTTAGCTTTGCGTGGTTTTATATTTACTCCGTATTTTACGCTATTTATAATTAGGTCCGTGATAATACTCTGTTATACAATTTTTAATTAGTTTATTGTATGTGAATTTAATTTGAAAATATATTATACAATAAATAACGTTTTTTTCCCTGATATTCATAATGTGCGTTTCTACATTTGGAGTCAACCTTCAACTAATTACAGTAGGTCATGGAATAACCTGAGGATCTTTTCTAATGGAATCATGATGCAGATCACTATATTACGTAAAAGTTGTTTCACCCAAACACACTTTTAAAAGACTCGTTCCTCAATATATTCTAGATTGTAGTATCAAGAATAAAACGTAGGAAGTATAAGTTTCTCGTTAAATCAATTTATAGAATTTTTTTTAAATGGAAAGTTCCTATCTACCCAAGTATATGTCATATAATAGAAAAAATACACTCCATAATAAACTACAATAACGAGTACATGAAGTTTCCAAAGAATAAATGACAAACATAAAAACCAAAGAATACCAATTCCAAATACAAACCTTTCTCAATGCACCAATAGAATATTTCCCCTCGACAAATATGAATACACCTGTTTCCTTCGAAAAATCCTTTTAAGAATCCTTTTAAACCATGCCGACTTTCCGAAAAAGCCTCAAAAAGTGCCAATATCCAAATTCGAAACGATTCGACGAAATGTGAAAAAGTCTTTCACGTTTTCATAACCAAACCGTACATCATGACGGAATCGCGCTTGCTGTGGGCACCGCAAATATCGCGAGTCGGTGTCGAGTGAATCGGAAACGCGGCGCGGATCAGTGGTGGCAAAAATACGAGGACAGGTTGTAAGTGCACCTGTAGGAAGCTTGTTTGGGGACGGCACTGACAGAAAAGATTGGTTGTCGGCTACGTGAAGAGAAGAGAGAGGCACGGTCGGTGCACTCCGACGCCAGCCAGAGGCACTTCGAAAGATCGAGTCTCTCGGACTCGCGACGGCGGCAGCAGCCGCCGACGCCCAGCCAGTCTTACACAGTCCAATGAAACAGGCGATTTTTGCTGACTTTTCACAATACGCAGCTGGAACAGATCGGAAATCTAAAGAGATCAATACGGATCGGCAGTTACGACTGCACTTTTGTGGATTGGACTATAGGTATAATAAAAAAGCAGTATCGCTTATAAGAATTTTTAGTATTTTGGAAAACATTCATATTTAAACTAGGCAAAAATTACTTTAATCTTATAAAGTACACATTAACTACGTTTTATTGGTCGTTTTTCGATTTGAAGTATACGATCAAAGATATTGTGATTGATTTGACTATTGGTGTATCTGCTAAAAATTCGGAATACTTTTTGTAATAATAATTTTAAAAACGAATCCAGTTCGTTATATTTCTCAGTGCTTTAAAAAATTCAAGGATAAAATGAAAGCACTTATTGTGTAGATACTATTAACATCTGTCGTAAGTATGTCAATTAATATCTATTAATATTTATTTATTCCACTTGGAGTAGTTTTCGAATAATACTGACATTTCTTATAATAGTCATCATTCATATAAAAAAATCGTGTGACTTAATTAAAGCAAACGAACACACAATAGACCATTATGATCTTTTGTACCGCAGACTATTTTTATGCTGCTATGTTTGGCGAATACGTATAATTGTGAAAGCAAAATTAGATAAATTTTCCTGGATCGTTGCCTGCTGAAATTATCCTGGTAATAATGATAACGATAATGGAAGACGGACATTTCTTCGGGAAACATGGTAGGAGATTAGTTTTATTGTTTTATCGGCCGATACTGACGATAAGCACTTAAAGCAATTGTCGCGACTTGTATTAGCGACAAAATATCATTAAAAAACTTTCTGTAGCTGAAACAAAAGAGAAATTTAAACCATTACCCGATCGGTGGAGATTTTGCGATCTTATCGATCCACAACATCGCGAATTGATCCTTCAGTCTGGTCGCACGCTACGCTCGTTCGCTTCCATGTCACGTTCGCGCGACGGAAATTCCGCTTTTGCCGTGCCTTGAGAACCGGCCAACACGTATTTCAGTAACGTTAGTAATTTCCTTTTTATTGGATAAAAGAATAAAAGGCGCATCAATGTATGCTGATGATCCATACTGTAATGTAAATGCGATCTATAAGCCTCGTTATAATGTACAGTGCTATACACTGTATTATCATGTATATGAAAAGATATAGCATTAATGAGGATCTACGAGTGTATAATGACTATCGCATCCCTACTGAATTAATAAGTGTTAATGCAGCGCTTCCAAATTTAACAACATTAGTGGTATTCAGATAATATATACAACAATAGTACTCTTCAGTATAAAATAAAATATATAATATTACAAAGTCTATTGCAATTATTATCAAACAGTATTTTGTACTAAAATAATATTATTAAAAAACCAAAACCGAAAGAAAAATTGATAAAAGATCAGCGATACTTTCAAATAAACTAATCCCGTCAAAATTCCACCGGAAGTGTATGGAAATAAAGATAAAATATGAAACTATTAAAAACGTATAAATACATTTCAACCAAATAGATATACCAATGTACATTGGTCCGCACAACAAATACACGGTTATCAATCCCGTATAATATTTTCATAAAACAAAATCAAGGCGTAAAATAAGAAATTACTTGATCGACTAAAGAATTAAAACACTCGAATCCAACGAACTAAATTCAATATATGATATCTAATATATATATATATATATATATATGTATACAGTAAAGGGAACATAAAATCGCTGTAAAGATGGTATCCGTGTTGCGTTAATTGCATTGCACAGTCTCTGAAAGTCTCGAAGAGTCGACATCTTTGCTCAGCGTGCAACTGCCTTTTGAGTCGTTTTGTTCACTGAACTAGTTCCCTGCCTTCTGACGTCGCAGGGCCATTCTCCTCGACTCCAGCAGCATAAGGCCCACGAGTATCCACCTCCACAAACTCGAGCGCCACCTCCACTGGGCCTGGTCGGCACTCTGGCACACCGGGAACGACACGGTTCCTTATCCCATACACCGCATACACGTCACGGGACGCGGAGAACGCGGACTCGCCGCATACCTACACGACACGTAATGAGAACATACCAGCAACCTTCTATCTACTATCAAATACTAACCACTACGGGTATCATGATACTGCAACCATGTGCATTTATAGGTACATTGCACTGCTTTGATTGGCACAACCAGATTTTACGTTCAATATGAACTTGCTTTGGGCCTCATTAAGAACATAAGGATTGATTCCTTTTTTTCTCTTTCATTGGAATCTGCTGATGTTATGCCTGATATGATTGGTGATCTGGTGTCTAATTGATAGAATCTGATTTAATTTTGCTTGAGAAGCAATAAAAATATCTCTTGAGTTCTTTTATGGTTATGAATGCAATTGACTGTTTCTCTAGTAACGTTTTCTTTCATGAAGTAGATTATATTATGATGAGAAAGCGTTCTTTTTTTGTGAAAAATAAAGGCTTGTTGATTTTTCTAGAAAAAAATTCAAGTAGATATGGATAATATTATTGAACTTTGAAATAGTGCTGGTCATAGGTATATAGTATACCCTAAGTATCCTTAGCTAACGATTCAATTAAATTTGATTAAAAATGATAAATCAATGAATGCAATCAATTTGCATGCATCTTAACAGATCTACTAAAATAAGAGGTTAAAAATGATATTCGAATGGTAGTGATATATATATGAAAGCTGCTACTGCAGTCGCGAAACGAGTCTGGTGCAGCAGGTGCAGCATCAGAATTCAACACAGTACAGAACAATTCAATACGACACACAGTACGATACAGTTTGAGTGGAATTCAACAAGATGGATGACGAGAGGTGGTCTGTCGCATCACTTTATTCTAAACACAGAGCTTTTCTTTGCTTTCAATTCTCAATCCGGATGGCCATTACTCTCGGTACAGTGCGTAGGAGTAGCAGTAGTAGTAGTAGCAGCAGCAGTAGTAGTAGTAGTATTAGTAGTAATAGTAGCAGCAGCAGTAGTAGTATAGGTATCTAAGTACTTCATTCCACAACTCGAAGTATTCCAGGTAGTACCTAAATTGAGATGGTGCTCTTCTTCAGTATAACGCACCGAGAGAATCAAGCCAATAATCCTGCTAGCTGCTTCCTACAAAATTCTGACTAGGACACATAATTACAGCGACGTTCATTCAGCGTTACACCGAGTACATTAATTCGTAATAAGATGAAACATTGTCAAGGTTTACCATGATGATTTCCGTTAAACGAATACTCGCGCGCCTCGGTAGCAAATAACGCGTGCATTACGTGATAAAAAAGAATTTTCAAAAAACGATATTGTAATAATAAGTATAGAAAATCTTGGAATAATCGGTTATAGAAGACCCTGATTTTCATTGATTTTTGGTGTTATCGTTAAATTGAGATACGCGAGGCACGCGAGAATAAAATTTCGATTTTGAAGTGTAAATCTCGTGGTCTTTTTCTTTCTTGTTGTTCTTGCTATAACATCCTTCGGCACGTCTAAACGATATAAGTTAGTAGTGGAATTTTTTTTCAATTACGTTGGATACGTTAGTGGGGATCATTTGGGATTCGGATTTTGGATCTTTACGTGGAAATTGTTGGTGATGCGTAGGAAAAGACTGATAATGGATTTTTTGGGGAGAAAAATGATGGTATTGGAAAATTGTGGAAAAAATTCATGAATGATCGTGAAGTATCATTATGGCTGTACTTTTGTCTGCACAACCTGTATGCATAGGGAATTTCGTGTGACGAAACGAAGGAAGCATACCACAGCACACGTTCGTAGTCAACGAAATTCCCTAGAATAAATTCCACAGATAGTGATATAAGGGTAGAGTGAGCGGCACTTGCCATTAGATAACTGGTATTAAAGTCTTTATTATTATCTCAGATTTTGAGCGGATGACTTAGTTTCCTTCGTATCAATATCATTCTCGCACCTTAAATCCTCCCATTTCGGCTCCTAATTAACACGTAATTAAGATTTCATTTTTTTTATAACTTGCATGGTTATAGTGTTCTCTTTTATCTGTTCGGATTTAATAAACGTTACCTTTAAATGCGCGCGAGGTACAAATTCGTCGTCGTCATCATTAGATCGTGAAGATTCGTCATCTTCGTGATAATTTATCATTAGCATCGTCCACATAATCATATCCTCGCATTATAACAATAAATATACAGTCACGCTCTCAGGCACTCGACACGAATAAATAATCAACGCAAATTTACGAAATTCCGAAATTCACACGATACCGTTTGCTTTCGTTTCGTTAAAATATCCAATCACACTCTATACACATTATACTGTTTATGTTTATGCGCTTGCAACAATAGTCGTAGTCGTTTGAACGTTAAGCGATAATGTATTTATAACGGATATAAACAATTAATCGTAATCGCGACTGATAAATAAATTTTAGTGATCAACGTTGATAAACGACATCGACGATAATCGTAAGTATAATAATATCATAATCGTAATGATGATAAACGTTAAAATTATAATTCGTAATAACAACTCCTGGCCTGGTTCCTGATACTGTGTTTTTGTTTTTTTTTTTCATTTTTTTCTTTCACCTCTTTTCGATCTCATCTATTTGCTTTCTTATGATTTCTTCTCGCTTTGGGATGTGGGAACGTGGAAACGTGGTTCGATTCTCATTTTTTCTTCTTCTCTTTAAAATTACGTCGTTTTTTCTTTCGTACTAGATGGATCGTCGTCAACCTATCTTTATCCACCGGTCGATCGAATATTCTAGTGCCGCCAGCCATCTGTAATCAGAGTAAATTTGATTTATTGATCAATCAATTTATGCAATTTTTCTTCATATAAACTAAAGGGGCGGCGTATATCAATATTTTATATAATCTACATAAAATCTACCTTTATAATATATAGAAGAAGGTTGGGTATTATCGTACACTATAAGAACAAACTTTTCTGTAAAAATAAACGCAATGGCCGGTAAAACCAATTATGATGGAATTAAGTTATCCTTCCCTATGTTACATAAACCGACGATCATACTTTCTAAATAAATTACTTATATAGTTTATCAATTAGCGATCAAAATACAAATTTTACTTAGTCCATAAATATAATACGTAGACTTTTAGATTGATTTCTATGAAAATTCATCGATGACTCCAAATGATGATTACAGAGAAATTCAAATTAAATTGCAATGAAGAATCTGATAAAAAATTATAATTTGTAAAATCAATTACCTTTTCTTATCCATTTCGGATTCTGTGGTGAATGTATAAGTCCTCTGTGTTGGATCTGATGGTTGAAGTTCGAAGGCGTGTTTCCGTCCGGCGGCGGGCGCGCTTCCATGAACACGAAAACCATGCAGACAGGCAACACCAAAAGCTCTTTCAGCGTTCGCATCGTCATAAAAGTAAAGTGCCGCATCTTTGAGAACGCAGTAACGTCTGGACCAACTTCCGGTAGATTTTCTTCCGTGATCCTGTTGCTTGCTTAGGTAACCGAAACAGTCGGGTCGTTGGATCGCACACGCTGGCATTTGTTGCATCCTCAATGAAGTATCTAACCATGTGTCGCCCTAATAAAATTTTATATTTATAATCATTATAGCTATAAAAATTATGTTTTGCTATTTTAATTTTTATTATTGTTTATTTTTAATTATTATTTAAAATAAACTGAAGATAGACCATTTAGATTCAACATTTTTTTAACATATTTAGTTACTCAAAAAAAAATAAAATCGGCCTATGCAAGACGACATCTTCTAATAATTAAAGTATCAGAAATGTTACGATTACCTGTTCGTTTTTCTCGACGGCTTCAGATATGATTGTACTCCATCGAGACGCAGCATCTTCCGTATCTGCAGCTAAATGAAGCGTCGGTGCGCCAGATTTCGATATCGCGAAACTGTGTGGTCGAATATCCGGCGTCGGTGCGACGTCATATTTAAGTAACATTACTGCTCCTACAGGCTGCGAATCCTAAACAAAAGAAGAACAAAAACGAAGAGTAAGAACAAAAACACGACAAAGTATCCAATATAACTTTCGTAGTGAAATTAATTATTGCTATTTCTCATGAATATATTACGCAACAAAAAGCAATTAAAGAATTGTTCAATTAACAGATTGAGAGGAAACTAAACAAATTTCAGTAAAAATTTTCTGATAATCACAGAAATTGTTAATAATCCAGTCAAATTAACATCGAAACTCTATGTTATGCCTTACTAAATTGTTGTCGATTTTTTTTTGTTGTGCCACCTACGGAATAGGTCAATTAACAAAACCCTGAAGTTTCCCCCCTTGATGACTGCGGCATCAATTGTCATTAACAAAAAAACCATTTTGCGGTCCGACATCTCGCGCTTAACTATCTGCCATTTGGAAACCACTGGTCGTACATTAAGTTATTTTTTTCAAATTTTATCGGAAATTTTCCGCTTTAGACGAATCTGTTCCACTAAATACGTTCCACTAAAATACGCGAAAGAATATCGAATTCATCGCCAAACCTTAAAACAACGGGTGTTGCCATAAAATTCAATTCATCTCCTGCGATTTAAGCGCAATACGAAGTCTCTGTCTTATCTGAGTTCGGAGAAATGGCTGATAGAAAAAAAAAAACACTTTTTTACCTACTAATAATTCCATTTTTGAAAAAAAAATCGTGTATAAGATTATTTCGTTCGGTAAGACGCCAGCTTGCTTATCTTAAAAGAATTAGCCGGATATCTAAATTTTTTGCGATGTGGAAGGGCAAAACGTGCTTTTTCGACATTCTCCGCTTAAGGTACTTCCTTAATACAAAATATAGGTCGTACGACATTTTCGAGTGCAGATTCGTCTAAAGCAAAATATTTCCGATGAAATCTAAAAAAGTAACTTAATGTACGACCAGTGGTTCCCAAATGGCAGATAGGTGCGAGGTGTCGAAACGCAAAATGGTTTTTTTATTAATAACAATTGATGCCGCAGTCCTCAGGGAGGTCAAATTCAGGGTTTTGTTATTTAACCTATTTCGGAGGTGGTACAGCAACAAAAAATTAGCGACAAATTATTAAAAGACAAAGTTCTAATTTGACTGGACTATACATTTAACTTAAACCCTCGTACGTTCCCTAAAGTAGAATGCCAAGGCCCAAAAGAATAGCTATATTATTTTTATCAAGAACCATCGAAATACCAAGAGATTTCCCAGTGACGCCTAGTCGAAAATGATAATATATAAGTATATATGTGAAGTCTCACAGCGTCAGTCTTGTAGTAGTAAAGGCAGTTGTCGCGCCGAAGAGCGAACCATCTTCGGACCCATTTATCCGATGAGGTGGCGGCTTTACGCCACAAGTAACCCGAATAAAGTGGAGCCTCAACGGCATTCTCTTTTGGTCCACCCCTGGATAATTGGGGTGCCAGAACATTGCAGGTTCTGGCCACTTCCAGTTCCAGCACATCAGTACCTGAATGTGCCAATCGCACGACTTCCGAGTGCGTCGCGTCCATTACGCTCTTTCCATTTACCGACATTATTATGTCGCCCACTTCGAGTCCTGAACTTTCGGCCGGCGTATCCGGCTCAATGGCCGAAACAACCACAGGTTTTGATCCATGAATTCTGAAGCCAAATTCACCTCCCGCTTCGCGTTTCACCACAACCCTCTTATCGCTCTCTGTGAACAGAATTATTTGGTTTACATTTTTTTTGTTTGGGATAAATTATTTTTTATTTATATTTGGGAAATTAAAGAGAATCTTTTTTCGGAGGTATTCTTAGGTATCAAAATTAGATAAATTTCGGATTTTCTATTGTACTTCACTTAAATAGAATTTAACACGTTGTATTCAAGAGCGAATTGGATGATGCGAAAATAAATAACTAGTTACGTCACACGTTACGCGCGATAGATCGCGTCATTGTGGTGCCAGCTTTATTTTTGTGTACTGCCAGATATATTAAAATTCCTCAGTCTAAATGGAAGGTATGATGGAATTTGGTTGACAAGAGACATTCGGTAACATGAGTCATATTTGTGAATCAGATCTTGTTGTAGTTCGAATGATGATAATATTTGAAGGAATAAAAAAAGAAACTTGGTAAATCATTTGCAAAACTACAGAGCATTATACTATTGAAAGATATGCCAATTGTTTTTATTTTATTGCCATTCTTACGTCTCTTTGGAATATTTGTTTCAATGTCACAACAATTCATTGTTGTGCGAATATTCACTTTAATTCATCAATGGAAAAAATCATTCATCGGCATTGTATTGTTTTGCAATGTCTTACTGTCAAACTACCTGCTGCATGGTTTTGCCAATGAATTTTGGCCGCGTTCCGATGTGCGGAAACGCATGATTTTCACCAACTTCCTGAACTGGCTCAGTAGTTGTGGAATGAAAACAACTTTCTAATTATCTGTATTATCACATTAATTAGTGATAAAAAATTTAGCCAGCTGGAAGTGATAAGATATAATTTATCCTTGACTAAATAAGATTTTTTTAAATATTTCAATTTTAAATACTTGTAAATATAAAGGGAGACATGCATGTACGTCGTAATTTGGCAAAATTCACTCTGTATTTGCCAAAATTCCTTTAGGGAGGTAGATACGAATTTTGCAATTGGTCCATTTTTAACGATCTCGCTTAACAGTAAACAGGCTTCAAAGCCGCCAGGAAATACGTTATTTATCATGTGCTTTTTATAGATCCTTGCAGACATAAAATCGACCATACATTTTTACGATAGTATTCGCGCAAAAACAGGTCGATTTACAAAACTAGCCTTCGTTTCCGTTTTTTAAAAACATGACGTACGGAAACTAATGTTAATATCGTAGATCATTCAAAAGTATTCTAATCATTCATTCTATCGAACCGTCACTCAACTTGACTTCAAAGAATTTTGGCGGTTGGTCACAAATTTTTATTGTCCTTAATACGGTGTATTACTGCATAATGTTTTTATTGTAACAATGCGCATTGTTTACGTCCTATTAGCCACAAATTTGTAATGAACAAGTTATTACTAACCAATGACCATGTACACGCAGACCTGACGTCATGTTTCGCAACCGGCAGCTTTTTATTCGTTGTCGTAGAATTGGGTCAACGATGCGGTATAGTATGCGTATGCGAAACGGTACGTATAACCATATATTATTTTGCACATATATGTTAGCGAGTAATACATATAGAATTTCTGCGTACTCATACCTCAGTACTGTGAAGTATGCGAAAAAAAAAGTGAAATTATCCTAGATTATGTAAGAACGTGAGACTACGAGTAGGATTGTAGTGTAGAGTTAGTAGAAAGAGTAGTGCCATTGTTAAAAAGGGGTGTTTGAGTTTTGGAACTGTGAAGATCATAAAATATATCAAACTAAATTAGAAAATATTTCTTAATCCGGGACTAAGGATGTTAGATTGATTAAACAAGAAAACAACTGTAATTCCTGTATTAATAAACATCTATTTACTAACTTCGTAATAAACTTAATGACAGGATAACAGCGATACTAGTCGAATTTAATCTAATCCATTCACTTCGGTTTAATGTGCTACAACTTTCGTAATTATCATTAAAAAATTTCTTTGTATAAAAAATAATAAAATCAATAACGTATAAATTTTCTGTATCATTCAATAATTTCTATATAAATGTTTATTCCTCATTCGTCATAGAATTCGTATCGTCACGATAACTGTATGATGTAATCGGACTAAGCAATTTTGATAAAAGTATTATAAGAAATTCGTCCATCAATACTAAAAATACAATTATATGCATAGCGCATACAATTCGTTCAATTCATTCCATGGAATGCAATAGGCTTTCACTCATGCTACCGGATATTAATGCAAAGCTTGCCGCGAGTAATATATATATATATATAAATAAAATATATAGTGATTCAAAAAGGAAATGAACAAAGCACTAAATGGATATAGAAATACGAATGCCTTGATAAACGCCAGGCGCCAATTGAATACACTTCATCAATCATCTGGTTCAATTTTAGCATCACGCTACCAATTGCAAGTCGATGGCTCACCAATCGAATAGATGGATTTAGAATGATCTACAGCGACGCCATTATTGCCAATTGGATGTAACGTTAAGTCATTAAGGAACGTTAAGCGATGGTGGACTTTGAAGATGTCATTGGAATGTTCAGTGTCTGTTGCTCTCGTGCGCGTGCGAGTGAAAAAACGTCGAAATTATTTTCAACAAGGACAACGCCGTTGTTGCCATTAAAGCGAGGCAGAATATCGTAAAAGTAGCGAGAAAATGAGTGATTACCTTGCGGGCGTCGGGACGCCCGACCTAATTAACACCTGACCCTCCTTGTACATTTACACTTCAATCAAATAATCTAAGTCGGAACGTTTTAATTGTACGAGTGTTAATGAATTAGGCGCGTTTAATTTTGTGTTATATTTTTAAAGTAGGAATGAGAGATAGTTTAACAAGCTTCGAAAATTATTCAATTTCACTGTAAATTTGCATATTAATATACTAACTTGTACTGTTCGTTAATAAATTAGGATAACGTGTAAGGTATAATTAAAAGGTATGTCTGGTCGATGAAAAAAAAGATTACTTATAGAACAGAGAGCCTTGGAAAAAAACCTGACCTTTCCAACCCTCTCAAAACAAGTGCCAAAAACGGAGTCATCGTTATAATCATCAACGTTAACAAAGCGACGTAAATATTAGTCGAACATAATATTAGCATCTATGGCGCCAAATCTAATATATTCAAGATACGAATAACGCAATAGATAATTACTGTGAAAAAATTTACAAAAATCATTAGCAGTTAACGGTAAAAGAGTTAATAACAAAAAAAAAAGCAAAAACATACTAAGAGACAGGTTTTATTATAGAGATAAATAATTAATCTACCAGGCGTCGGGACGCCGAGCTTCGTCAGTGCTTGACCCTCCCTGCACCAGACCCTGAGCATGCACTTGAGCAGATCCTCTAAAGCCTTCTTGAGGGACACGTCTTCCCCAAGTTCCGAGGGACATTCCGAGCCCGCGGAATCGCACACCATTTTGCCGGCGAATAGCACCGACGACAACAATGACGACGACGACGTCGAGGACGACACCTTGGCTCTTTCGCACTGCCTTCCCTTTCCAATACTCAATCTGTAGCCGTATCTCTTATAGTTGATGTGACTTTGTTTTCTCTGTCTTTTTTTTTTTCTTTCTAGTTTTCTCTTATTGTTGATACTAATTCAGTAATATTACGAGGACACCCGGCGTGAGAACGTGACGGAAGACGACGACGCGTAACGCGACGACACTTTCAGCCAATGGCCTCTTGGAATGCGACTCGGCGCCCTGACCCACTGACTGTAGCCGAAAGCTCTTCTTCGGCTGCCCGTTTCGCCTCTTTCCACTGAACCCCCTCACCATATCACCCCTTCCAATGCTACTATGAGCTTCCCTCACGAAGATCTTGCACGACGTTCAGCGCCGCGACGCCCCGACTATATTTAGCACGCAGTATTACGTGAAGCTTATTTAAAGAATCGGGAAGAAGGGGCTCTTTTCCCGCTAGTAGCGAATTTCGATACTTTTATCGCGACGCGAGAAGATATATTTATTTTTTTTGTTGAAACGATATTGGTCATTTTTTAAAACAATGTAAGTAATTCTTAAAACTTCAAGAGTGTCGATCGCGTTGATCCTATTTTTTAAATATTTTCAATAATTTTTTTATGACACAATGCAGATTGCTTATTATATTCTATTAATTACTTTCTTATTTTCCACAAATATTGCGAGATTTAAGAATTTTTGCTTTGACGTCTTATAGGTAAGCGGAGAATGAAAATGGAAGAAAAGGGTGCCAGCTGATAGAAAAAGTTTCCATGGTAAATAGTCGGTATGCTGGAATGTTGTGTCCTCGCGGCGATGTCTTATAAATAGACAGTCGACAGTTGGAAACGAACGTGAGCACCAGCGATACCGGCGTATTTGTTGTGGTCATAAAGGCCGACGATTGTTGCGTAGGGATTAGAGATTAGATTCATATGTTGCTCATTTATCATACAAGTTGTCGATAGATACGAACCTGAAGTACTACCCGGATAAATCCAATTTCGAGTGACGATAAAAATTTAATAATCGCTTAGAATACCGTCGCTTCTTTACAAACACGTCATAGTAGCCAAAGGTGTCGACCATCGCTCGATTTTCGCACATTTTTGTCATCGTGCATATGTGATAATAATGAGTGACTGGTGAACCGCGAGAAAATTACACAATATGGAAAAGAGGAAGTACCTAATGTACCTACGTCATCGTTTGTTTCGCACGACTTAAAAAAAGATTTTCTCGCTTCTCGTCACGCGTAAAAATATCGCTTAATTAAGCGACGATCCGTCAGACGATTGACACGAAGCCACGCGAAATTGCGTCACTCTGCTTTCTCGTCGCTCGACTATTCTATTCCTACCCTCCTTTCTCTCCGTCTCATCGCACCCCCTTCTTCAATGTATCTCAATGCTACAGAGACTAAAAATGTAGAAATTGTAAATTATTTGTAGATTTAATTTATTCAACTATTTTCTAGCCTACTTCAAACTGAAGTTAAGTGATTAAGAAAATTAATTCGCATTCAGCATACAGAAATTGTATCCTTTCGAATAATTCTTGGATCAAAATATAGGGTTACTGTGCCTTTAAATAGTGATGAAGATAATCCTTTGTTTTATCTGAGCGAACTGTATTTTTTCTTCGCAGATGACAATAACAAAGGATACGAGGTTTGTAATGTAATAAAAATAATGATGTATTATTGTATGTCTAAGATCTTTGACTCGTTATATTTGTTAGACTTTTGGTTTTATATTTCACTGAAACTAAGTGACAGAATTAAAAATTTTTATTTTTAATATGACATATCTTAGTAATGCTCTTGGAATCTGAACTACAGAAACAAACAGAGTGAATGGCAAATTGATTTGCTAGATGACAAGATGATTATTTGTCATCTTTTCCTGCTGTCCTTACGTACTTTTCCCGCACGTTTGAAAATAAATACTGGTAAAGTCTCTGCCAAAAAAATAATCCAAATTCGATTCAGAATTACTCGCATCGAAGTATACATTTTAAGATAATGAAAAAAGATAATCTTCTCACATATAACGCGACTATGTATAATGTGGGATATATCAGATAAAATCTCAGACCTTAAAAATCCTTATCGTTCTGTTATTTGTAAACATTACACCATGCAAACTTCAGTGCTTAAAGTAATTTGAGACATCAAAGCTGTTATATAATCTCTTGACTTTGCAAGGTCAGCCCCAAATTAATATGTATCGTATTTCACAAACTATAGGTAAGCAGTATTAGATTAAATGACACAATAGTTAGACATTAGAATGAGATACTGCAAATGATTAAGTCACTTAAGTTTCTCTATTAGATTCACTCTCTGCATTTCGAAATGACCATTATTCGCCATCTGCATAAGTGACATAACGCGATCATGGATTTCATCCTAGTAATCTATGCTAATAATATTCAAATGCACCTAAATTGTCCCATGACATATTACCATACATACATAGTATATAATACTCTTGTCAAATCAATGAACGATGATAAATGTTACTATATTTTGTAGTCTAATCGTCTTTCCTATTTTTAATAAGAATTCTAATTTGTAAAAGTGAATGATTATCTTAAAAAAATTATTTGTTATTTAGATTTTATATTTCAAGAATTTACTTCCTGATATTACTAGTTATCTCAGTTAAACTAGAAGCATCAAATATAGATTGTATGAAAATATTGATAGAGGTGTAATTTGATTTATATGAAACAATTAATTTCAATTGTTATCACATAAACATTAAGAAGTCACTGAATACATGTTGTAATAGATATATGATATATACAAAAGAGACAGAATATAAATTTGAAATATACCTTTATTTAAATTTATATATCTTATAGTTGTTTGGATAGCTTTTAATATTTGAAAATAATAAATTGTTTCCTCTCTACATTCGTTTTTTTACACCCTCTAATTTTCCTTCTCTATCTTCTTGTGATCCACTTTCTTTCTCTCTCTCTGTTTATCTTTCCTAATAGCACTGAAGTGCCAGGCAAGAGGGCTCCCCCAAAGCTCTGACGAATTTATCAGCTCTCTAATCCAATATCGAGTTGCCAGATCAATGAATAGACTCGAATAAAGTCAAGATCTTAATCCAATATATCAGTAAGCACTTATTTAAGAATTTGTGTGCTTTGAACATCACATATAACTTATAACCATAGTATTACATTTAAACGTATTAGAAAATTAAAAAAAAGAATATATTCAAAACTTACGAAAACTCTTGGTCTGTATCCTCTTGTACATTTCGCCACTACTCTTTCGATGCACCATTCTATGTGTCGCTGCTTGATACTTTTTACGGAAAGTCTTTTCGCTACTTGTTGATTCTTGTGATCCTCGACGATCTTTGTTCCCGTCAAGGATCTCGTCGTCACTATCCTTACTATCTGGCCGTTTCCACACATGACTTTCCTCCAAGTCACTTATGTAAATCCATTCGCCACTTGTATAAGGTTCGACATAACAGTCCTCATCCTCTCGTCCTAAAAATGAGTTGAAATTGATTTCTAACATAATCACAGCATAGACAGATATAACGCAAATCGTGTGGTATTGAATAAACGAGTGATAATAATAGTAGAGAAGTAGTATAGCAGTAGTATGAGAAATAGTAGTAGTCATTTGATATATTTAGAACATAAGTTAAATCAATACCTGTGAGAATCTCCATACTGGCATCCGTACTTCGCGCTTGAAGTCGCCTTCGACTCACTTCTTCGGTTGACCCACGACTACTTGGCCTTCCACCCCTTTCTTCAGATTTCGCCCTAACATCCGATCGACTCCCACCACTTCGATGATGTCTACGTTCTCCACGATCCTCCGATCTGTACCTCTTATCAAACTTCTTATAGAGCCGGTGACTAACGTGCTTCGTGGTAACCCTGTGACCTTCCGGTGAATCCGCGAATCCTGCCGGTGGTTGTACAATCTCTTCCGACACCTGAAGATCAAGAAAAATCTTTTTTGTAATGTTACCTGCAGCTTTTAATTAAATAGTATAGCCTGTGTATCAACTAAGCGAAGTGCTGCCAACTAAATTTTAAAAGGTTATTGAGATTATATCATTTTTTTTTCGTACTACGCTAATAAAAGGTTTGACTTTTTTTTAAGGAATCCCTGTAAAATGTTGCCATTTGGAAAATTAGAAGTAATAGTACTATCGTTGATGTACCTCCCGACCACAATGATGACAATGATGTGAATCCAGAGGCTCCAAACTGGTAGTTACGCAAGATTGATCAGCACCCTCACTGTAGAAGACGCTATCACTTCCAGGACTAACCGATCTCAAAGACTCGGCGGAAAGAGCCTTGAGTCTGGATTCAGGACTAGGTGATTTTACGATGACAGCAGTGTGGCCATTGTGTCCAGGACTTCTTTGGTAACGTCCTGCAGGACTTAACCGACTAGAACACACGTCTTCAACAGGGCGCGATCTTCTTCTTGGTAAGCTACCTGTTAATGCCGCATTCTTATCCTAGAAAATAAAATTCCTATTGATTTGAGGCGTTCCATTAACTTAATAAATAGACACAGATACCTAATTATTGTCAAAAATGTTAAGCAAACATTATAAAATAAGGTGTGAAGAAAAAAATAAGACAAATTACGTAACGACGCCTAATGATTTTTCAATATTTAAATTCACCTCGTTGCTTCTTCTTCTTGCAGAGATGTATCCAGATTTTCTTCTGGGACTTTCTCTGGTTCTTCTGTGTCTAATACCTTCACCGGTTTCTCGATGAAGGTGGTGATGATGATGATGAAGATGATAGTGATGACTACAACTAGAATCGTCCGAAGTGGCCACGTGTGTACCATCTTCGGTTTGTTCTCTCCACTCCTCCTTTTGCGGACTGCGGATTAGCTGTTGCTGAGAAGAATCTCTTCTCTTATTGTTTCGATGAGGACTTCTGCTATTTAAAGGCTTCCCACGAGATCTGTGTCGATGACTAGGAGTAGGACTCACATCGGTATCCAGTAACTGTTCTCCAGCTCTATCTGTATTTTCCTCTTGACCTGCTGGAAAATCTAGAGTAAACATTTTCTTTTTTTTGCGTCGTTCCTCTTCTGTCCATATATGAGGATCTGGTGGGGACTCAGCATAACCTCCGGAGGATGAATGATGTCCTTCCTGTAAAAATTATTCATAAATTTCAATTATTTATTTGTCAATAGGACAAAGTAGTAAGATTTGTTTACTGAGCTCGAAATAGGAAATAAATGTAAGCGAATCGTATACGTATTAAAATGATAATCGTTCGCAAATTTCATTGCAAAATATATAATTGTACAATTGATAGGATAAATTAGATCGATTATGTTTGTTTCGCTGAAACAAAATCATGAAAAGAATGTTCAGCCGAATATAAATAGTATAGAAGAATTCAAAAAAGATAAAACAGATGTCGGGAGTTATAAAAATATGTCTATGTCTATATTTACATCGTGGTCCAATTCAGCTTCCGATGTGTGTCCGCTAAGCGGCGCAGTGGGATACGTTTCCTGTACAGGATCTGGCATGGCGTCCTCAAGATCGTAACTTCCGGAACTGCTGCTACTAGTTGATCTTGCAGGTGAAGCTGGAGTTTCCAAACCTGGAGAGACTTCAACCTCTTCCAAAATGGCTGGAGGACTGCATGGTTCCTCGGCAACAGGCTGATAACGTAAAACATGTAGGTCATTGACCGTGATGCATTAGCGTATGAATAACTTAAATTATTAAAAACAAATCAACTGATAACAATCAATTAATTTAACGGACTCGTACACTTTCATAAATATAACTCGGTACAGGTATCATAACACCTATTATAATCGTACCGTCGTGCATTAATAAACCTAATTCCCCTCTTTAAAATTGTAGAATATCATTATGAATTTTAATAATTAATTATAAGCCTTGGCCCAACGTTAAACTGCTTAGTCGACAGTTTAATGATTTCCCGTCAACCTGAATTCGACCCAAACTATTATATTATGGGAACATAACCCATCGTCTTAGACGTTTAACTTATGATCCATAAAATATGACTGAACTTCAATATTTTGACTTACTTCACTTCTGGCCAGACTATAAATGGAACTGGCACTTTCAAAAGAACTCCCTTCAGCCGCTGGCGTCATATTCGGAAGTTGTGGCTGTTTCGATCTCGAGCTGGTCGTAGCCGAAGTTCCTGTCGTAGTCCCTGTGCCGGTTGACGTATTGGCAGTAACGTAGTCCTCGGTCGTGGACGTTTCCGACAAATCCGTATTAGTTCTACCACCCGAATCTGTTCTCGCTAAACTCAACCCGAACTCGCTGGAGGATTGGGAATGTGGCTGCGAAATCGGCGGCCCCGGACTTCGTCTACGAAGTCCACTTCTGGGTCTGCCATTACTTATGGAGACAGAGGATTCGATGCTAAAAATAGAATATAAATATTTAGTGGTAAGCACTATTGAAATCCAATAAAATTTAATTAGACATTCTTCATCGGAATATAAAAATATAAATAGAGTACGAAGTTTATTAATTATTCAAGACGAAGATCGACATAATTTGCTTATGGAGAGTAAATTTGAGTATTAAGCAATTCTACTAATCTACTATTGGGTCGCTTACCTTGGGGTCAAAGTAATAGGAGTAGCAGCTTCTAAACGTATTCTAGGGCTAGGTAGGCAAGGTTCCATTTCATCCTCAGCATCCAGAGCTTCGGTATCCATGGAAGATCGTTGTTGATGTTGAAGAAGCAAAAGATGTCTTCTCCTCGAAGATGGTGTAAGAAGGGCCAACGAGTCTGCTTGCAAAACCGTGGCCTGAGACTCGTTCCAAATACCATCACTGTGATCTCGTGTTGCGTCATTCGTAAGAGAATCGCTCGATGCGAACGGAGATGAAGGCGTCCCGACGATATGATCGGCTTGTAAAAGGTGACGACTGGCCGGTTCACTTTTTGGACTTTGCGTAACCCTCTGAGGACCTACGTATACGACACCAACAATCCATCCAATAAATCATTAATTAACTGCATAATTAACCATTGTTCCAGACGACCTCATTCCTAACAATAGATACTCACAGTGCCATTCTAGTACCTACTAGTACTTATCGTTATACAATTTCCAATAATTACAAGAGCTTAATGCCTTTCCGGGAATTATTACGACATTGTGCTCATGTGAAAATTTCACGTCATACAATTAATACTGTTTATTTGAGCGTCATCATCCTTCAAACTTTCCACTGTGTATTTATCTTCTCAAAGTCGCTGAAGGATAAAAGCTCTTGTGTAAGCTTTCAAAATAACAAAAAGATCAGTGATCGTAAAACGATGAAAGATCGTTCATAAAACAGTTTAACACGTCGTATAGAAGATAAAGCGAGCACGAACAATGATCACGTGGCACAATAAAAAAGGTTAAATAAGCATTAAGGAGTGTAAACAAACCCGGAACCGACGTTGGCGTCGTAGGCGATGCAGGTAAGGATCTAGGTAGCATTGGTTCTCCAGCACATAGTCCTTGGACGCCATCCTCGAGGGATACGCTTCTTTTTCGAAAGAGTCCACGGCGTATTAAATTTTCATGGAATTCCTGAAAGACAAATTCTATACTTCTGAAGAATATAATCTGATTTACTCCTTACGGACCTCTTCAGGATGATCCTCTGTCGACGGTGGAGTTCTCAACAAGGATAAATCTTCAGGAGTGGAAGAGAATAAAATAGGTGCTCTCACTGTTCTACTCCAAGGATCCTGATGATTCCTTCTGCATGTATGGGGATAACTTGGTTCACCAGCCTCTCCGATGAGTTCACGTCTCTCCACTTGAATCTCACCATCGGAGAGTGTCTTCTGCAGTGGTAACATCCGCCGACAGGGTTTTGGTGTTTGGTTGAATAGCGCGTGAGCATCCAGAGACACAGGAGCTGGTTTAAAGTCAATAAGAATTTCCTGATCATCCAACTTGATGTTCTTTGCAAGGACCTACAGGATGAAATTTCATATATTACCTCATGCCTAATCAAATTTTGTATAACGTTACATTCTTTTATTTTAGGCTTAACATAATTTGCTTACCTGTTCTGCGGCTTGCTCTAAGTCGCCATTGATCTGATCTATTGATCGTGATATCAACGGACTTCTTGGTGGTGTATTGACCATAAATGGCGATCTAGGCGGCTCTTCAGATTGCGTTCTTTGCAAAGGCTCATGTTCCACCTCTTCCTTCCCGTTGACTGAACCACCCCCAGGCACTGTGGTACCCAGGGGTGCTCGGAACTGTCCAGCTTCCGAGTAGCTCTTAGTGAGTTTTCGACCGTTGAGAAAACCATTTGTTTGAGCTCCTTGAGACACCATTTTCACTCGATGGATGGTTCGTGGACTTAACGTTATAGGTGCTACTCGACCTCGGAGTATCTGAGGAACTTCAGTTTGCGTCGCTTGAGTCTTCATAACGCCACGTTTGGGTGGTTTTTCTATAATATTACAACACAACCCTTTTATCTTACACCATATAACACATAATAGAACTATAAACAAATTTTCCACGTACAAAATTACCAATAACAATTCCTACTCAATAAATAAACGCTGCACATGCCCATTAAATATCTACTCTAAGTTCTAAAATTATAATTTTACCCTTTATCAAAATAACAATTTGTTATTAACAATTCTGTAAAATCTATCAATTTTCCACCAACACGTGTATTTCCCCGTTGCTCATTATGCTGTATATAAGGTAATCGATTCCGAGGTTTTTCTTTAAAAATCAGCAGTCTTCGCTTTCCGCGATATCAATGGACATCCCAAGGACTGTAAAATCAATGGCAAGCGCGACTTACCTAGAACGAGTACTCTAGGTTCAGCATTGGGATATGGATGCGTCAGTGGTAGAGTCGAGGAAAGGGATCCTTGCATGGTGGGTTGCGAATCGATGAGTCGTTCCTGATTGTGCGGCCTCGGGGGACTTCTGCTGCGTGGAACTTCAAACGAGGTCAGAGTGTGCGACCTGGCGAAACTCACGTGTTTCGTCTTGGCCGGTTGAGGGAGTTGAGGTGGAGGTGGTACCGCTGGTAAAACCGGCCTAGGTCCTTCCAATCTGGTTGACTCCTCATCTTCAGGAAGCCACGTATACCTTTTGAAAAATAGGACGAGTCAATGGATCACGATCACAAAGATTCTTGAGCTTCGGCATACGTACAGGACTACGTTCTCTATTAAAGGATGCGCCGCGCCATTACGCAGTCTTTCTATATATGAATATTACATCTTTTGCATATACAGCACGTGTGACTGGCATTATCTCGGAAAAATGTGAAAGCTCACCGATATCCCTGAGCTTCGCATTCATCGCGTTCCATGTATACGCATAATATCTAGGCGCTGCGGAAAGTTTATATAATGAACGCTGCTACTGTATTCAAGGCTCACCTTTACGTATAAACAAGCGTTCAACCTAGATATTGAAAAATCAGGTTCACCCAGTGGCCTTAGTCTTAAAAATGTGTTCTACGCAATTCCCATATTTAAGTAGGTAGATATAAAGTAACAGTGTAATCAGAAATTGTTATAACCACCCCTGGAAACCATTATCGCCATCCGAAACTCTCGTAGACTTTAATATCCGCTAAATAATGAAATCGCGTTCACGCGAGGCGACCACCTATCATTTTCCAGTAAAATTCTCAGTCCTTGCCGATAATAAACCACCCCACCCACCCACCCACCACCTTATTCCTCTCTCATACCATCTAACCAATAACACAAAATACTAAATATATATATATATATATATATATATGTACATGCCTGGTTGTTCAGCCCAAACGCACCACCTGAATATGGTTTTACCATAAGAATCAAATGGGCGCTAACTTCAGGTTGTGCGTTTGGGCTGAATAACCCAGTATATATATATATAAGGATGGCTGTGTAGGTACCGTTTGAAGCTAGAAAACTTTTGTATGATATACTCCATATACTATATCTATATCGAACATATGGTAGAGGGTTAAAGGTAAAGTACTTGAGTGGGTTGCAAAGCACTTAGTGAAGTCAGCGAGCGTGCGCAGCCGTTTATCTCGATTTAGTTCTTTTACCTCTTAGGATCAGGAACGGTGCAGAATGATTTGGGTCGCCGTCGAAAGTAGGAACTCTCGACCCAGTCTTCATCCTCGAGGTCGTATCGTTGTCCTCTGGGGTAGGTCGGATAAGGCTGCTGGTACATAATCTGCAATGGTCGTCTTGGATAGGGTGCATCGCAGATATTTTCATCACTGGGTGCACCTCGAACACACGCGGATAAAATGGAAGATGTCCTGCTGCTACCACAGGGTGATGGACCTCTGGTAGACAGACACCCGAATATGCCACCCCCAGACTTCTCGACGGCGTCCAATTGTCGGCTCGTTATGCAGTATTGCTCCTTGATGTCCTCACGAGAGTATAGGGGCGTAGCACGACGATCCCAGTCCACGTGGCTGGCACCCCCGTGCAGATCCACCTGAGTCGACACGTCCACCTTTCGAAAGAAAGTTGTAAAGGGACAGTTCTCCCCCCTCTTAACCGGATAAACTCTGATAGAGCGCAAAAAACGATGGCAAGATATTTTTAGGATCTCTGATGATGATGCGGCAGCCAATGGTAGAAGCCTCGTGCTGTCTACAGGGTTGATCAGTTATGAATATATATATATATATATTTACCTGTGTTTGCACTATATATATATTATACATATATGTTGTAAAACGAAGGACATTATTTTGCGCCAGGATAATTATTATTATGTGTGTGCTAGTGCGAACAGAGGAACAGAAGCGTAAACTAAGGGATAATAATAAAAGCATGGACACGGGGTTGCTATCATGGTATTACTTTCTATGGGGATGGTTGTTATCTTTTCTTGGAAATACGTATAACCAACGCTAGGATAATATAGCGGGATAGATAATATAATATATGCTATGAAAAGATAATTTCGTAGAAACGAATTCACACAATGGAATGTTAGGGGTGGGATATACTTTACTGTATGGGTTTGCCGTAATTCTGATAAGGATTATAATAATTCTAATATATTCGGTCTGATGAATGTTATAATTATGGCAACTACTTGTTATACTCATAGTATATCCCAGCTTTGCAGCAATCGAATATCAATTACTCCGATATTTTGTCCGTGGATGATGACTATAGATATATTAAAAGTACTAATGACGAAATATGTTATATTGCAGTAAATAACATCAACAACGATGCGAGAGATATATAAATATGATACGAACTAAAGGAATAATGATGATAAATAATATGTTACACGTAAATGATTATAATCATAATATATATACATAAAGATGGTACGTAAAGTCGAAATGATTTGGATGATTAAAATGGCTATGATATATATTTTCAATAAAAATATAATAAAAATCAGTAGACTATATTTAATAACAATAACATTTATTAACACATAAACAAAAGCTAATACATAACAGTATCCAATTTACGAAAGTGAGGCATCCCCTATGCAACGATACTAATAAAAAAGTATCAGCTCGTTCATACTAGGTTATACATAACTATACATAAACTACTTACTAGTACATAAGAATTATACGAATAAAATTATGATTGTTTTATTTACTCTCGCAGTTAAGGTAAACAAATAGAAGACAACGTGCACCATAAACAAATAAACAAAAAATTCATATAAACAACATAGCTTAATCATAAGGGTGCAATGTTACACGAGAGAATCAAAGGAACAAGTAAAGAAAAATAAAACTGTAAATAAATTTTCCATCTAAATATAACGGACGATAGAGTTTTACATTAAAAATTGCTAGTTTCGCTATGGAGTTGCTTTGAAATATCCTCTGAATGTCTTGCACATTTTAGAACAAATCTCTGTCGAAGACATAGGTACAGCTTTCTAGACTACCTAGTACAGGTCACGAAAGACGAGTACCGTACAAGTACAAAATATGATAATCAAAAGCACCAGGATGGGTCTATTCCGTTTTAATTCTAACCTGAGGATTAAAGGCGTTGGTGGACCTGGCCACGAGGAGATTCTCATTGCGAAGATTTGAAGTCGTGGTCGCCTGAAGGTTCCTCGGATCTATGGCAATCTCAGCAGGCTTCCTAACGCCTTGGGGCCCGGTGGGCCCCAAAATCGGGGCCCCGGCCATGCCGACGGGACCGCGCCCCAATCGATCGGCCCTTTTCTAGGGACCCACTCGAACGGGGCCCACCGAGACTCACACTATCTAGACGGTGGTCGACCCCGACGTATCATCCTCATCCATGTATTTCGCAGCACTTGCACTTTCGTTACGTTACGTTACTATATGTTATTCGTGTTACGTGACGTCTCAATGAAGACTCGCTCTTTCTTTTTTTATCCCTATGTAGTTCTCTCTCGTCAACTTTCTCTCTGACTCGTGATTACTCTTTACCTTTTCTCTTCTCTCTTTTTCTCGATCACACTCTCTTCGCTCTCTCTCTACCCATTCGTAAGAGCTCCACCTTCCGGTTCCTTGATTTCCTGTTCTGTGATCTCTTGATTTTTGTCTCCTTGAGATTGTTGATTGCTTGAACGTGTCTGTATCGCGACTCCGCAAATCGGCTGGAGCAACGGACTGACGAAGACGACGCGACCGACGCCACGGACCAGGAAGACAACGGGCGGCGTCCACACCGCGACGCCTACGCGAGATCCAAGCCAGCGCCACCGTCGACGGGGGATTGTCGTCGTCACGACGAGCGCGTGCGTCTCTGGACCAGTCGAGCGTCGTCATGACGACGGAGTCGGTCAGGAAGGCCTCCTTCTTATCAACTTTTCGTTAAAATTGGTTCATGTCTGTGTCGTATTCTCTCTCTGCTATGAAAAGGACTCCTGGTGTTTTACTTCTCTTCTATTGGAATTATTGGGTGGGATAAGTGCTTACTTACGGATCGAAACTCGAACCTGAGAATTTATTATTCTTCCGAATGCTTCACGGGGGAATTCCATAGTTACATCGTCCAACGCGAGAATTTAATTAATCCATTTCTATTTACTTAATGATATAGATAGATCGTTTGCAAATCGGTTTTATATATTATACGATTCTGGGCATTAGAAAAATAATGATGTTCATCATTTTTTCCGATAATGTAGGCAATCTATTCGAATAGGAATATTTATTTTGAACAGTATTAAAAAATTGAAAGTTTTTCTTCAAATTTTATAATTTAACATAATCAAATATCATCATCTATAAAATTAATATGTTTATTAAAATGGTTCATAATTAAATGTATTGTTTACAAGTGAACACTTGACGCTATTATCCCTTGCTCCAGAATGCCATGAATGGAACAAAATTTATTTTCAAGATCCATGCACATATCAAATTGTTTCTTTTTTTCATTAGTCAGAACTGCAATCTAATGTCACGACCCCATTATTCTGTTTGTAGTATTATTATGCAATGCAATTCCAACGAATTTGTCAAAAGATAATTGCTTAGTGACTTTCAGAGATAGTATGCAAACAAAGACATAGAGGACTGACATGGCATTGAAAAACTGGCAGTTATTGGTGGATATTTTGATGAACAGGAAGCAAGCGTGTCGCGAACCGCTAAAAAATTAAACGGCATGAAATCAAAAAGAATTATTAATCGTAAAACTACGGCACGTACGCCATCTGTATTTACTGTATAAATAAACACCGACGAATTTATAGAAGCTGAAGTCACGGCGGGGACTACGGACCAATGAGTTGCTGCGTGCAAACCAAAAGGACGGTTAGTGCGATTTTCACGCGCAAACCAATCGCATCGCAAGTAGAATTTTGAAACTTTCATAGGAATCCAGTCATGCTAACAGCAATCAAAACAACGCGTAGCTGTAAAGAGATTTTGATAATTTTTTAAAAATCAATTATACTCAAAAATCATTTTGTATTAGTGAAAATGACAAAAACCAGTTTCAGTGATAATATTATTTAAATTATATATAAAATTCACGATATGGGTTCTAAAACCTTTTCTTTATAATTCACATACGCTACTACATACCGAAGAGGATAATGATTCGAAGAAAACTTAATTTAATCTTTCATTAATCCGATATCTGCATCTAATGTCGGAATCACTAAATAATTCCGAAAACACTGATCGCTTCGAGGAAATCAGATCGAAGGATAAATACTTGGTTGAATTAAGCAATCCAACGATTAAGCTGACAGGGCTGTATATCGATCGACAAGATCGGCTTATTTTTTTGGCTTCTTCAAACAGAGAAGTACATATTGGTTCTTTTTCATCTTGCCTCATAGTTCAGCAGCCAACGTGTTTCCACGATTGAGACTTATAACATGCCTCGTTTCCAATATCAAATTCTGTAACGAATTAGTGAAACAGGAAGAAATGGATGCGGAAAATCGCGTGGTTCTCAATGTGGGTGGCATACGACACGAAACATACAAAGCAACCCTTAAAAAAATCCCAGCTACGAGACTTTCTCGTTTAACGGAAGCTCTCGTAAATTACGATCCTGTTCTCAACGAATATTTCTTTGACAGACACCCCGGAGTCTTTGCTCAGGTTCTCAATTATTATCGTACCGGAAAACTCCATTACCCTACGGACGTATGCGGCCCACTTTTCGAAGAGGAACTTGAATTTTGGGGTTTGGATTCCAATCAGGTTTGTTAAAAAAAAACTTCACATTCTATTTTCAGTGAATTTTTAGGGACTTTCATACTGAAGTCCAAAGTTGATCAAATTGTTTTGCATTACAAAAGGAAAATTAAATTTCTTTGTATGCTTGACAAAAAGATATCTGATGTTATATACAAAAACTCGTTTTTGTATTTAAAGTAGTTCACCTAGCATCATAATAATAGTATTCGTATTTTTTAGAATTCCCTTTAACGCGAAATAAGATATGTGAAGGCGATAAGATGTAATAATGCTTGAGATTTACTATCTCTTCGATCACGAGCTTTAATATTATAACAAAATGAGAGAACCGAGCAATAAAGGGAGAGTAATATAAAGGAAATCGATAGCATGAAAGATAACAAGAAATTCGTGGAACGATAAAAACCTGAATAGAACCTAAGCGCATATATGTATAAACAATGTCATTCCTATAGAATCCCATAATAATACCATAAAGCCCGGCAAAATGTGTAATCATTAACAATTAAGAAACAAAAGCATAAGAAATTCCAAATTTAAAAAAAAATTCAAAACTGTTTTAACGTAAATTACCCAGTCTCTGGCCCTTTAAGAGTTTTTAGGTAAGATACCATGGTAACTTCAGGAGCCCGATTTCTGACCTCTATAAGATTTCTTGAAATTTGCTTGTATTCCATATGCATACATCGGACTAGAAACTGAGTGGCGGTCAAGAACTGGACATTACCTTATAATGCTACATTCGCCATTTAAACGTTATGAACATTTTTAAACGTTGACACTTATCTACGTATCACTAAGAACAAAATGACGCTTCTCCGATTTAAAAAGTGTGTACTCAGCTATTGTGTTACGAAACTTAAACTAAAGGAGACAGACTTGTTATTTAGTGGAAAATATCGTTATTATCCAAAAGCGTCCTAGTTTTTTTTTTTCTGAAACCAATCTGTTTCATAAAACATGGCTCTACGTAGGTAGTTAGGTAGGTGGATATTTAACAAAACGCCTTGCAGTTCTTGGTCTATTTCAATCCGGTCTAAACGTTAACCGCACAACAACGCCGCTGCTCGTAAAGATCCGACATTAACGTTTTAACGTGGTCATAAATGGTTGCATCTCCTCAAATGTATTTTAAACGCGCCAGTCGCGCCATTTCTATAGATTATATAGGTAACGCGGAAGAAGTCCATATTTCCTTATCGGATAACCAACATCCGCGGTATTTGGTCTGTCGCGAGATGTTCTGTTATACGTGAGGTTGCGGAAGAAAAAACTAACCTAAAAAAATATGATAGCGAAAATACTTCACCCTCAGATGATCTTGCATTTGCGTATTATTCGATGTTAATAAAAAGAAAGACAAACAATCTAGGCACAGAGCAGTTTCTCTTTGATGTTTGAATATGGAATTGTTATGCCTTGAGGATGAGATTACGTCATAGGCAAAGTTATTCCAGTATGATTTACAGAAACGAAAAAGATATTTGAAAAAAAAGAAAGTATATATGTAAATGTAAAAAAAAGATTCATCGACTCTCTTGATAAACGTTAAAATACACTTCTAAGAATATTTTAGACGTCGATCCTTTAACAAGTATGAACGGTTTTGAGTGATGTTAATGAGACAATGAAAAACTATTCAGTCCAAATGAATGTACTCGAATTGATTTGAATAAATATTCATAAAAATTTATGTTCATTCGAGGAAGTCTAGGCCTAAAGATAAATTTGATGAATTAATTAATTCATATATTCAGAAAATATTTGGAGTATAACTCCGTACTAAGATTAATAACAAGGACCCCATTGTTTGTCTTTATTCATGCAGGTCGAACCGTGCTGTTGGAGTACATACAGCATTCATAGGGACACTCAGGCGACTCTGGCCATTTTGGATAAATTGGATATCGATGGCGAGAGACTGAGTGACGAAGAAATCGCTCGACTCTTTGGTTTTGAGGAAGCCTATGCGCGTGGCAGTCTTTCAAAGTGGCAGCGACTTCGTCCTCGAATTTGGGCCATATTTTACGAGCCCTATTCTACTCCATTGGCCAAATGGATAGCCGGCATCTCGATTCTCTTTATCTGCCTATCTGTACTTTCATTTTGCTTAAAAACCAGCCAGGCCATGCGCGAATCGGACAAAGATATGATACAGGTCGCCGGGGAGGAAGATGTCGAGGAAACAACAAGACCTCATCGTGTATTTTATTATGTGGAGCACGCGTGTAACGCATGGTTCACAATAGAAATTATATTGCGCTGTCTTGTAAGATTATCAAATATTTGATTTCATAGAACTAATAGAGATTTGAAAAAAACTTTTATTTTTAACCTCACACGTCCATTGATTGAAGTCATTTTTATCATTTTGATAGTTTTCTTTATTTAATCAGAATTATTGTTGTTTAATAGCTGTTTTTTCTATTGCCTAGGTTTAATTCATATAGGCAACTTTTTTTGTTTTGTTACAGGTTAGCCCAAACTTAAGACAGTTTGCCATATCGCCAGTGAATATAATAGATTTGACTGCAACTTTAAGTTTCTATACTGAATTCTTAATGGAGTCTAATATTTACCTAGAAGTAATATCTATTGTTCGAGTATTGAGACTCTTCAAGTTAACGAGACACTCACCAGGACTTCGGATACTTATTCATACCTTCAAAGCATCGGCAAAGGAATTGGGTTTGCTGGTATTTTTTCTAATCCTTGGCATTGTTCTCTTTGCAAGTCTCATTTTTTATGCCGAAAGACTACAGGTAAAACAATAGTACGATTAATATATATTGTACATGGTTCATACCTCAAAATCAAAACTATATCGCAAATCGATAATAAACGCTGAATATTTTTTTACGGTTCACAAGGATTGCTCAATATTTCAGGAAAATCCCGGAAATGACTTCAACAGTATTCCACAGGGTTTATGGTGGGCCTTGGTTACCATGACAACCGTAGGATATGGTGATATGACCCCAAAAACATTTCCAGGAATGTTCGTTGGTGGTTTCTGCGCTTTAGCTGGAGTACTGACTATAGCACTTCCGGTTCCCGTAATCGTCAGCAATTTTTCCATGTTCTATTCGCACACTCAGGCACGAAGTAAGCTCCCAAAACAAAGAAGAAAAGTCTTGCCAGCCGAGGTACCCCGAAGGATTCGTAGGAGCAAGCACAATAATCATTTGGATTCAGAAATGATATCATCATTCCCAAAGATCACTACTCCGTTGACACCGCGAGCAGCTACTATAGGTCTGGATGTTGTGCTGCAGCTTCAGGTTGGTTTATCCATCAAAATTCATGTTTAAAAATTTTATATTTATGACAACGTTGAATTTTAATTCAGGAATATTCTCGTAGCCGCGTACAGTAACTGCACTTTCTGAACGAAATCAAGAATCCTCTGTAGAAACAAAGGACTCAATCGAATTGGAAAACAATAATTTTAATAATTTCCGAACACAGCAGACTGCCCTCGAGGCAGTTAAGATCGATTCGAATCAAGATCACCATCCTGATTCGAGATTGACGCCTACGATCTTGCAAGAAATTTAAAAAGATGCTGTGTTTTGAATTTTTGCAAATAAAAGATGAAAAAGATTGAATCGTCTTTTATTACGTTAAAGATATCATCGTGATGCCATGGATCTTAACGTATCGTGGGTAACGTTATTCTAAATAGCTTTCCGAAGTCCAATCTTGCCTCCATTCAACCTAAGAAAATGTCGCTAACAAAAAAAATCTTTGAAAGCATTAACATGATATTATCATGAAAGATTCAATGTCACACAGCTGTTAATGGCGGCATCACGAGAAAACAAGGAAACAGACTCATGACGAAGAAAAATCCCAAAGAAAAATAATATAACTCAAATAAAGAAACCCATACCATGCAGATTGAATCCGCACGTAATCAACTTCAAAGAAATTACTCGTGGCACCGGATTTTTAGAACGATTAGGAACCATAATGAGAATTCAAAGAAACGATCAAAGAGATTAGATCGAGCAAACTCCTTCGCGATCGGAAAAAGCGATCAAACAAATTTACCCAATAAACAAGAAATAAACCAGTATCTGGATTTCTACATGTATATCCGTCGCATTCACCACTCCGATAGAATAGAAGGGTGATGACGAAAAAAAGAAGTTAATATAACAAAAACCATCTCTCATACTCTAGCAATAAAAACGTTTATATGTAAGGAGCAATTGCCTTTGCAAATCAAAGCGCAGTTCAATTAAAGGAACAAAGAAAATGATGAAATGACGAGATACGCAAGGAAGCCAAGATACGCAAAGCTGGCAAGTCTAGCAAAGTTGGTGTGCCTGATATTCAAGAAAGGGTATGAAAGAGTAGCCATTAGAAAAGGAACATCGTGATAGCCGCACTCCTCAAGTATCAGCGTCACGGTTGGGTCGCCTCTTGAGAAGAGCGTGCTACGTACATACGTAAAGTTCGACGCTGCGGGTAAAAGTTGACGTCGCGACAGCGCAGGCGTCTCATCGACCGTCCCTTCGTTTGCTCAGGAGTACTGGCCTCACCCTCTACCCATCCCCTTCGTGTTCTCGAACTGCCTGTGAACCGGCAAACCTGACGTAACAACGACGCGTACCTCTGTGTACGCGTCATCATAGTCTCTACTCATACACCTCAACCTTCCATCGTTCTCTTTCTAGCACTTTGGACTTTGTCAACTATTCGAGATTGATTACTTCTTCGTCTTCTTTTACTTCATCATCTTTTCGCCACTCTTCTTCCTGTCCCGTGACATCTCTGCCATGTCCTTCTTCCTATGTCCGTCCTTATACCCGCCCACTAACCATTCTGTCTACCCACTTGTCATTTCTGCACTTGTCTTAGTTGAGAGCGTCGCGAAGCTGCCTTTTACCCCTTGAAGGACTGTCCACAGACGTTAATTACTCGTAATTAATAGGGGTTCCGAAACGGGGACATGTTATCTTAGGCATTTACACGGGATTATAGTTTCTTTAGTTTTCCAATAATAGTACGCTCGGGTTACTATGCAGTGCTCAGAAATTCTAAACGTGCTTTGAGTATGTATGCCTATACTAAACGATTCTGATTAATGATGATAATAATGATGAGAATGATCTTGAGTTGTGTACGAAAAATAAAAGGATATTTGGAGGAAGTAGAAATATGACTGTTTTATTTTCAAGAATTCTGGTTACTACAGTTACAAAGAATGATGATGACTTAAGTTCAATGATCTCTAACAGATACGGATGCTGTGCCGAATCTAAACACGACCCAGTTTAGCTCATCACGTAATGCAAATCGTTTGTTTTCCCGTTTCGATAATTGAGGGTGTATTTATAACGATGATGATGATAATCGTCTTTTATTCGGAAATTAAGTGATAATACTGATATGGTATTAATTAATCATTCAGATTAAGTGCACCGTACTAAACAGGATGAAAGTTTTTGTTGAAACTGTAGGCATGAGGTTTAACGGGCGTTAGGAAGTGGCTGATGCGTGTTTACCATTAGGTACCGATCGATGATTATATTCTAATAATGTTGGATATTCTTGACATATAACAACAGCTTAACATTTTAATGACTCAAACGAGTTTTGCACGATCCAAGAGTTCAAAAATCTTTAAGAAAATCAATCGTAATCCCGAATACGTAAAAGGCATATAAACCTGTTTAAGTTACTCCGCTTCGCTGAGACGTCATTTTCGCGAAATGATATTTGACTGGTAAGAAAAGGTAGTTTCTCTTGCATGATTACAGAAAATTAAACTAGGTGGAAATCTCTGAAGAAACGACCATAAATGTTCGGTATTCACGCTTGAAACACGTGCGGTTAGAATAGCCTTAGAAAGAATTTGATGTTGAATTGAAAGAAAATTAATTAATCGCTAAAATACATGAAGCACTTCATTAATTAAGCACATCTGTATTTAATTGTATGACTGAGATATTCGAATACTTGTTTCGTAACCTCAAGAAAATGGTAAAAAAAATTTTGCACGAGTTTCAGGAAACAAGAAGAAAAACAGCCTGTAACAAATGGTTGGTTGGAGATGAAAGAGCAAAATGAAGTATGGCGCCTATCATAAACATTCGCATAAGAAAAAAGAAGGAAACAACACATACGAATCACTTAAAAAGGAAAAGATAAAAGATAACTCATCGTAAAATTGAAAGGTCAAAAATACCATATCTTTTATACTGTGTCAGCACTGTTCCATATTAATCATGAATACCTATCGAATGAAATGCTTTGATAGGCCACTGATCATTCAATTGAATATCCAGCCGTTATAATCACATTTAAAAGAGAAATATCCTGAAACTCGTCGGAAATATCACTGAACTCACCCTAATGGCACATATCAATCAGGACTGAAATATAGTCTCATAATATATCTGAAATAATCCAGAAGTTCATACAATAAAAAAAGGTTGGTTAATGCCAAAAGAGACCTCAGAACTAGCAAGGTACGTTATTAAGTACTGAAAAGGACCAGCGTGTAAAGAATGATTGGAGGGACGATTCGAGTAAAGAGGGCAAGAGGTGGTGCGAGAGGAGAGAGGTGTATCGTCGACGTCGACGTCGCGACGACGACGCGTTGGTGAGTTTGCGCTCTTCGTCCTCTGCCCCCAGCGTCTCTTTTACTCGGGATCAGTTCAGTCTGCGCTCAACCGGAGGCCGCATCGCATCTCCACCACCACCAGCCATCATCACCACCATTAGCACCACCGCCTCTTCTTGGACGTGATTATCCTCTCCTCGTGATTCTGTGTCGTTCTGTCTTACTCGTGTTGTCAATACCCTACTCCTCACCTCGAGTGGGACACCTAGTGGACGATATTCAGGAAGGATGACACCCAATCAGCGATAAACGAGGCATCGCGACGTCTTCCTCCTCTTCGACGCCGCGTATTGGCCGCCACTACGTGCCTCGATCGGACGGGATCTCGGGAACAATTCAAGCCGATACTCGGACCTGGAGGTCTCGTGCCGTGCCGACCTCGAGGAAGAAATCTCGAAATGGAGAAGAGCCAGAACCGCTGAGATGTCGCGGAGGATTCGTGAGACATGAAAGAGACAAGGGTGGGTGACGTGACTTGAGAATCCCTTTCACTCCTGGCATTGATCTACTCCTTTGGTTTTCAAGCATAAATTCGTTTTTGGATAAAACGGTTCCCGGAGGAGTACACCTTCATCATGGTTTATCCTGGTGATTGCTCGAATCATTTTTAATAGCAGTGCTCTTCGCGTATTTGCTAACTGTACGATATCCAAACTCTGGTCTTATTCATTCATTATTCCTTGTGCTACATAATCGGAAGTACGTAATGTATTTTTTATACTTTATATAAACTCATGATTTTCCTATCTTTCAATTAATTCTGTGTTACCCTATACTGCTTGCTATTACCATAGTGATTCGTAGCCATTATACTCAGTATCTGACGCGCTTAATACCCCAAATTTTTTCTTCGTTATGGTCCTAATGCGATTATGACGCCATGGGGCAAACTCCATATTAATAGATACTGGAATATTCCATATTAAAACTTCATTTTTCCTTATATACACATTCGACATTCGCGTGCTACATCAAACCATACTGCTCTATGCTTTTTCTCAGGCCTCTGCTCACCCTAACCTCAATTCCCCCTACTTTACAACTGAACTTGTAATATTTTTACTTCGTATATGAGGGTTAGCAAGGCAATTCCTGTTTTCTATACATTTACCCTTTTGTCTCTTCGACTATTTCTAGGGGTGCGTGTCCCCTTCTTGAATTCCTCGAAAATACACTGTTTACTCACGACTATGAAACTGTGAATCGCACGAATATCGTGACAATGGAAGTCAGCCATAACCTTATATATTATGTCTCATAGTGAACCAATCCTTTCGCATCTTGAACATTACGCTTTAACCTAGGACTGTTTAAACCTTCACCTCTCACACCCTTTCGATAAACGTCTCCTTCCATCGTTTCTTCTCTTCCTCCTCCTCCTGCTTCTCCTACGGTGTCGTCGCGACGCCAATCCAGCTGATCAATTGGCACAAGTGTCACGGAAATCACGGTGATAGTGTGCTTATCGGTAGACCTTGCGTGCGTGCACGCAGCCTATCGATTCTCGCGGCTGGCCTGCACGATGTGTGACGTCACCGGGGGTGGGCAGATACCGTTTCGATCGCCACTGCGCGCTGTGCTCCATGTTGAATCGAAAAAAATACTTCTTCACGTTGTATCGACTATTCAGATATCGACTGGATTTCTTGGATTGGTCCAATAATTAATATAAATCATAAATCACTTTTACGCGCCGAGACAGTTTTTAGTCAAAAAAATTTTCTTTAACTGTGGTGTCAAAAATGATAAAATTGCTTTAGTGTTCTTTAATATTTTTTTCTCACGATCTTGCGTCGATTTCGCTTAATGAAAAAGTATCGAAATACCATTCGAGATAGTAAAAACAGTTTTGGTAACAGTTTGATGAATAATGGAAGTTATTTATTAGCTGTATAGATCGGACGCCTCGCTATTTCGGTATTGGTCAAGGATTATTGGATAGACAGGACAAAGTTTCTGAATTTCCTGAAAGGTCGCTGTGTATTTAAGGGTGAGTCCGGTATCGTAGGATGGAAACTGTAGGGTTCGTAAGATGGAAGAGAACGCAGATGGAGCAAACCAAGGAAAGTAGCGGCACGAAAAGAGTCCGAGACTGAGAAAGCGTTTACGCGGCATGAAATATTCAAGGTTGTTTCCACGTAGGTATAGGAGACACGAGCGATCCATCTCCATTTTCCAGGATGAAGAATTGAATTTTTTACAAAACGGAATCGTCATCTCGATGATGCCAAGTACGTCCAGAGTGGAAAAGTCCGCGTTCACCGCAGTTATTATTGTTCCAGTTGGGGCCAACGGTAGCAGAGCCGTGGTCAAAATGAATCTAATAAACATGGACGCGGAGAACCGCGTGGTTCTCAATGTGGGTGGTATACGGCACGAGACATACAAAGCGACCTTGAAGAAGATCCCGGCGACAAGACTGTCGCGTCTCACGGAAGCGCTGGCGAATTACGATCCCATCCTGAACGAGTACTTCTTCGATAGGCATCCTGGTGTCTTCGCCCAGGTACTCAATTACTATCGAACGGGAAAGCTTCATTATCCAACCGATGTCTGTGGTCCACTATTCGAGGAGGAACTCGAATTCTGGGGTTTGGATTCCAATCAGGTGGAACCATGCTGTTGGATGACATACACTCAGGTACGATATCCTAATGAATAATTCTTATACAGTGATTGTACAAACTTTCGTTCAGAAAGTTTCGACCGCCAAGGACCAGTTTGGCTCAGTTCGATCGCATCGTCGCCAGTCGGTTAACTAGTAATCTAGCTCGGGATTCCTTATTAACGGAATAATTATGACCTGAAATCACGGTCTTTAGCAACTCTGTTTTGCCAGAGGTCATATGAGATTTGATTTTATCCATGACCAAACGATTCCCTTTGGATGAGTCGTTATGGATCCTAATGCTAGGTTCTAAGTTCCCAAACTTCAATTGGGATAATATGATCCGATACTAATTCAAATTGGATTTCAATTAAAGTTAGAGTGTAATTAGTATACGGAATGAAGTAGGTAATCATTGATTCCTATTTGATTCTTCCCCTCGGTATATATTAGCATACCAGAAGACGATGTTTGGTAAGCGACTGATATCTCGACAGATTCCTTCTTTGAAAGAGTTACGAAGTCAGTGTACTCAACCGAATCTACGTGAATTGTCTTTGTCCTTGGACCACGAGGACGATCTTGATCTGATCTAATTTTCTAAGGTAAAACTCGTTTATTTCCCCCAGCGAGCTGTCGTCTAGCAGGTGGTCTTCCACACACGCAGTGCCATGTCTATCGATTGCTCGTTCCAGAAAGAAAATAGATCAGGGCTTGCAAACGTTCTTATTTCTTACGTCACGCAAACCAGTTAATTGTTAATAATTAAAGCGTGTTGAGTGACTCGTTTGTGCATTGACAAGCATTTTAGAGAGTTTAATGATCGTTGAAAGATGAGAAGAAATGAGTCCCGAATTTTTTGTATAAGAAGGGCCATTGCGAAGGAAATAAATTTGGTATTTGTTTCCTTTCTTTCTTTTATTTTTTTTTCCTTTTTGCATTTCATAGCTCATATTTGAAGTTTTAACTATACAAAAGCGTGATGCATGATGGATGTCTGGATCTGGTTCAAAGGTCCTTGCAGTTCCTAGGAGGTTTCGATGATCCCAGGGGTGGCAAGGAATCTTCAAAGGAGCCAGATATGAATATTGTAACTTCTTTTGCGATCCACTTTCTAGTCCCGGTGGACTAGGACAGGAATTGTGTGTTAATCGTAATTTTTATTCGTAGCACCGAGACACGCAAGAGACCTTAGCGGTTTTAGACAGACTCGACTTGGATACAGAAAAGCCAAGCGATGAAGAATTGGCTAGGAAATTTGGATTCGAGGAGGCCTACTACGACGGCTCATTATCCTGGTGGCAGAAGCTTAAACCACAAATGTGGTCCTTGTTCGATGAACCATACTCTTCAAATGCTGCCAAGGTTCGTCCAATTGAATTACGGTGACAAGCAAAAAACTGCAACTTTCAATCTACAAATTCCTAATTTAAGGCCGATTCACACATTTCAGTGCCTTATCCGTCCCGGTCCGTTCGGTATCCGTCTGCATCAGTGCGGAATGTTCACAGATTTCAGTATTGTATCCGTCCCGATCAGTTCCGTATCCTTCTGCATCAATGTAAAACCGTTCAGTACGTTACAGTGTCGCCACCGTTCAGTACTGTCCGTTCAGTGAAAATATCGTCGCAGATCACTGTCCGGGCACGGATACTGATACGGACGGTAAGGCACTGAGACGGACACTGAAATGTGAGGACAGTCCTACTTAGATCTATGAAATAATTTTTTACGTCAGTGCACGGACGTGCACGGTACGGATACGGCACTGAAATGTGTGAATCGGCCTTTGATTTTGCAAACCAGTGTGTATAATAAGTAGATAATTAAATTATTTAATAATTGCAAAATATTTGATAGAATTATAATATATACTTTCGTATATTTCAAAATACATCTTACATTATATAATCTGAGTCGTGTCAGAAGTGGATTGAAAATTAACTGAATAGAGTGGTTTTTGCTCAAATGATTTTAACAGCATCTTATCTCATCAGCATTCGGAAGTACAGAAATCTTAAGATACTCTACTGAAAATCCTGGTATAACCTGTAAGATAAACTTGACCAACTATTACTACGTTTTTCAGATAATCGGACTTATTTCGGTCTTCTTCATCTGCGTCTCGATCCTGTCCTTCTGCCTGAAGACGCACCCGGACATGCGCGTCCCCGTAATAGTAAACAAGACGGTAAAGAGCGCAAACGTGACATATTGGGCACTGGACAAGACGCACACGAACGCCCATGACGCCTTCTTCTACATCGAGTGCGTCTGCAACGCCTGGTTCACCCTGGAATTTCTAATCCGAATAATCGCAAGTCCAAATCGGTGCGAGTTCATAAAGAGCTCCGTCAATCTAATCGACATGATCGCGACCCTAAGCTTCTACATCGATCTGGCGCTCCAGAAGTTTGCCTCGCATCTTGAGAACGCCGATATCCTCGAGTTCTTCAGCATCATCAGGATCATGCGGCTGTTCAAGCTGACCCGACACTCCTCAGGCTTGAAGATTCTCATCCAGACCTTCCGGGCCTCCGCCAAGGAGCTCACCCTCCTAGTGTTCTTTTTAGTACTCGGCATCGTCATCTTCGCCAGTCTCGTATATTATGCGGAACGTATACAATACAATCCGAAGAATGACTTCAAGAGCATACCACTGGGTCTATGGTGGGCCTTGGTAACCATGACCACCGTCGGCTATGGAGACATGGTGCCGAAGACTTACGTGGGAATGTTCGTGGGCGCCCTTTGCGCCCTAGCTGGTGTCCTAACAATCGCCCTGCCGGTGCCCGTGATCGTCAGCAACTTTGCGATGTATTACAGTCACACGCAGGCGCGAGCGAAGCTTCCGAAGAAGAGACGTCGAGTGCTTCCGGTGGAGCAACCCCGGGTCAGAGCACTTGGGGCCCCGGGGGTCGGGGGACCTGGCTCTGGCCAGCCAGCTTGTGGACAGCAGGTAGCCCTCCTGCCCCCGGGGGCGGGGGACTGTGGGGGTGAACCCCCAGCAGCTCAAAATAGACGTATGAACGCCATCAAGACCAACCATCCCAAGGACCCGTTTGCAGCGAAAGCAGGTAAGAGCATGCTCGAGGAATAAACACGGGCTATCGGCCATTTGGAACGTTTCATAATAATGCCATCACTAATTACGTAATTGACTTTTATATCCTTTGACTTCATATTTTCCAACAAGTAACTATTACGTCCTTTACGTAAAACTAGTAAACATCCAATGATTTCGAGGATTATTTAATTCTATAAATAAAAAGGCCAACTAATTTCAAGATTTAACTGATTTCAAACTTAGCGCTTCGGCAATGCCTGCTATTTCTATGCAAGGCTGGCTTTATTACCAAACGTACTAAAGTTGGTCGAGGGTAAGCTAGTGTTGGTATAACGTCGGTAGATACCGTCGATGTAAATATTCGTGTGGATTATATATCTGGCGTCTAGGAGTTAGAAGTTAGATTCTTAGAATAGAGTGCAACGGTACTGATGCGCAATGCTATAAGAAATTCCTAACCAATTCCCAACACTAGGGTGCCCTTGAAGATCAGGTGGCGCTAGGGTGCGCTTAAACGTGGATCAGGATTATGATGATGGGTATGAGGGTATTCAGAAGAGGGGTATCGGAGTGGTTGGTCGACAGGGTGGCTTTAGCTCTTCTTTTTTTTTTCTCCGCTGGGTTCTAGAGGAGGACTGGAGGAACTCTAACTTGCGAACCAACGGGACCAAGACAGCCGGAGGCTTGGGCTAAGAGAAAATCTATACCGGATAAATCTCCATTGCCCGTGACGCGTCGAGTTCTCTTCCAACTGGGAGTTGGAGAAAGAAAAAGAAAGAAAGTTGGAGAGAATGAAAGAGAATGAGAGATGGGGAGGGAGAGAGAGAGAGAGAGAGAGAGAGAGAGAGAGAGAGAGAGAGAGAGAGAGAGAAAGAGAGAGAACGTACTTCGTGTATTTATATATTCGTGCGAGAGAACGAGACGATTAAGTAAAAGTGAGAGAACGTGTATAAAAAAGCTAAGAGAGAGAGAGAGAGATAGAGAGAAGAAAAAGCGGCCGAGAAAATAAGAATGAAATTAAGAAACGGAAAAAAATGAAAGAGAGCTTCGCAGATCAGAAATGGACGAACTTTTCGCAAGGCTTCATATAAATGAGATTGTCTTCGTCCATTGTCATTTTATTTCTCTTCTTTTTTATTATTCTCTTGTTGATTTTCCTTTCCAGTCTCTCTTCCTTTCTAAGGCATCCCTCTCAGCTATATTTATTGAAAATAAGCCTCACGATTAGTTTACCCAATTCTGACGTAGGAACAATCACAGGAGATGATCAGGGATACTCTCGAAACCAGGATTATTGACCCTGCACTCTTGAGTATGAAGGAAACAGAAATGTTTCGATCGATCACAATCATAGTGTAGCGCCCTATGACCTCACACTGCCCCCCCCCCCCCCCACTTTATCCTACCTCTAACCCACCATCACACGTAAAAGTCTTCGTAACGTAATCACGAATCCCTCACACGAATACACTATTCCAAAATCCCTAAAGATACCATTGATGTCCCAGTCGAATTTCGTAGAGACTGCGGCTTAAAAAAGTTCTAAAATTCTATTAAAAATATTGTGCAAAGAATTTTATTCGTCTCCCTTGAGACTTTTCTATACATTTTTTCTACATCAATTGTTCTTACTCTTATTCGTTAAACGATTTTTCGATTGTTCCTGCTATCAGTTAATTCGACTGCGGACTCCTATAATTAACCCTTTCACTTATTGCGCACCCTGATGCCGCCGGGACCAATCGGACGCCTCTTTCGAAAGCCCCATTAATTACACAAAATTTCTATGAACCTCATTACTACGTGTCGTGACTACAAAAAATGTCATTTTTGGAATAACGGAGCTTGACATTAAAACCTAACGGTTTTAAAAAACAAATATAATAGAATCCGCTATTGGAGTATCATATATTTTATATGATAAAAAATATTTTCAAATTAAAAAATTATTTTACTATTTTTCTTTTTCATGCTTCTCGATTATACACTCGAGAAATAATCGTATAACGAATACAAATAATTTTTTTCCTTTTTTTGTATACTTATGTTCAACTCTTCTATACTTTAGGCATATCACATGCACACAGGGACGTCAAGGACTTACAGGGATATCGCATAACGGAAAGGGAATTAAAAAAAAAAACATTTCTATTTTAAAACGAGGATACACGAGAGATTTGTTCTTTCGGGGAAAAAAAGTCAAAAAGTCAAAGCCAAGTGAGTCTGCGGTTATTACTGCAACGGTACGAAGAAATACGTTCAATCGAAACTTACATATCCTTCCATGTATACATAAATATATGTATATAACTATCTATATAAGGTTACGTGATGCCAAGCTCCATTTTTCCTATATCTTCATTATTTCTATTATTTTTCTCGTCATTCCTTTATTCCTTTTTGTTCTTTACTCTATAGGCAACCCATACAACACCCTAGTGCACCTTCATGACACGTACTCTTATACATATAATATATACATGAATATATATAAATATATATATATTAAATGCGACACAAATCCAAAGATACACAAATTACACACGTTCGCACGGGAAACGCGGCGAAACATAATTTTACGCGATGACACAAATTGCCTATGATAAAATCCCATTTAAGCCGCGATATCCTATCACGATCGTGCGATTTAAATTGAAGCAGGCGCACACGGGAAAATCCGAAGGTCGAATTCGGCAGTTTCGTCATAGCGATTGAAGATAGCGTACATAGCGTGGAGCCAAACGCGTTTGAAGTTTTGGGATCGATACGCGCAAAAAAATACACCAAAATATACGATTATTGCAAAAAAATGAAGCAAAACAAGAACAAAAACATACCATATCCGTGGCGGGCTAGCACGCACGTATGCACAATTTTATGCATCGTTTACGATTACAAACATCCACAGATACACACATAAAGACATGGACGCAAGCACAAAGCCACGAGCGCGAGGCCACGCACGTTATAAAAAATGGAGGAAAAAAACTAAAAAGTACGACAGGAGACACAGCCGTTACACCCTTTTCTCAGAACGTCGTGTAAGAAAGAGAGCGAGTAGACTAGAAAAAAGTGAAAAAAATAAAAAAAGCGACAGAAAACAAACTAAACAAAGTGAAAAATGCCCCTTTTGATTAATCTTGGTAGTTAGCTATCACTTTTTCTTACGACGTGGTCATTTCGACGATATTTCGAAGTTATCGTTGCCGTTGCGTACCGCCATCATTATGAAATTGTCGTCACGATTTAATTATAATTACGTCGCCTTGTCTGTGGCTGCGAATTTATTATGATTACTATTAATCTCGTTACTAAAAGCTCGGATGTTAAAGGACCTGGCTGATAAGTCATTAACGATGATTATTGTAAGTTATGATAAGTAAAGGTGAATTATATATTATACCGCCGGCTAAGTGCTGCGTTTACGATAAACATAGCTGGTTTGTAAATAAACTATTTGACTCTTTGAATCATTGTCTACATCATTCATTCTCTTACCATATTCATTTATCTTTACTATAACTATATTGATACGTAAGTAATTAATTAAGTAGAATGATTTGATCGGTATACGAAATCATTCCAAACTTCAAGCAGGTTGTCCTTTTACTTTTTATACATGTAACATATATTCTGTACAGTGACACAAAGATATATATAATTTTTATGATAAACGTCAGTATTCTAGAATTAATATATTAATCGTATAGGTAAGAAGAGTTTCTATTAACACGATCCAATATCAATTGGTGTAATATTAATAGTAACAGTCATCATCCTCGATAAGAATTATCAAAAAATAAATTTTATCCGTATAATTTTCTGATAATTCTAATGCTGCTATATTACCCAGCAAACACAATTAATGACAGCAGTGCAATAGTTGTATACATTTTTTCTGAGAATATAACTATTACATTATTATCATATATCATATCTTACGTAAATAATATAAATATATATTTGCGAAGTATTTTCAATATTTAACAATGACTCGGTTATCCTTGTTAACTATTTGTTAGTCGTATCCGCGGATGGTAAAGAGTTGGCAATTTCACAAATAAATTAATTTCAAGGACCACAAGGTAATTGTTCATAACTCAAACACATTCCGGCGTTGTTTTCCGGCGAAATTCCGGAGTCTTCACCAGGTCCAAAAGCCACCCTGATATGAAAGGGTGTCGCCGAAGTTTCTACTCGACAACTTCCGTCTTCGTCAACCTCAGTCGGACTACACAAAGAACTTCCACAGTGCTCGAGATTGCAGATGCCAGCACCGTCGTTTCCGGGCTGCAATGATACAAAAAAATCACTTAAGTAATGTCAATACAAAATCATAATGCAAAATTATTAAAAATACTAAGTCTTATTCATCCAATTTCAGTCTTTAAGCTAATTAAAGTTTAGATAAAAAATCTCGATAGTAAGAGGTAAAATTGTATAATGACGTACCGTAATGAATTCTTCAAAATCACAAGGAATCAACACTCTATCCCGGCAACGCTTACTGGAACCATCAGGCTCTGGTCCTGTTCCTGATCCTTCACTCTGATCATTATTATTAACTATTGGCGGACCAATTCTAAAGGAGTCAGCAGTACACGGAGTATATGATATACTACACATTCCTTGAGCCTGACGAACACATAAGAGATGATCATGTTCAGCTAGAAATCGGCCATTAGGGAGGTAGTTTAGAGTTTTCAGAACACCACTTGGAGAATCGAAGTATTGTAGACATCCTGCAGGAGCACGTTGCTCAAATCCCAATTGGCTTACTCGGATTTCCCACATTCGGGATTGATAAATATTTGGCAATCGAAAATCCAGACTCATTAGCCCATCCGTGACATCCATATAAACTGAAAATGAATTTTAACAGATTCTGATATTTATAGGTATATGTAATACAGTTCATTTTTATTTTTTTATATTTACTGTGCTGGCCACTGTTCCATCCACATATTTGAAAAGTTTTGTTTCCCGTTATAACTTCCATTATATCCTGGTCGCATACTCCTGTTCTACGATTTGGCTGACCCTGTTGAATGAATAATTATTACATAAACTACCCTGACATAACAATCCAAAATATCTACTGAAAATAATAAATTTAAAAGTAATTCTTCACAAACATGAATTATGAAATTCTTAAAGAAACATTGGAGTAACAAAACGCTATTCTCTGGCTTTTTCAGTTTAATTTAACATTATTTGTCCTTGTCTTAACATTGATGATATACATTAACTTACGATATTAAAATGTAGGAAGTCGATCCTCAGTTGGCTTACTTGAGGCTCAACCTTTTTAATCGCGATGGAACAGTTCATAGGCTGGTCAATCAGGTTCGGAAATCCCGGATTGGTGACGTACGTCAAATTATTCTGGATCTCACCTCCACAGCTGGTAGTGACTACAATAAAAGCAATAACAACGGTGTGGAATCATGAGTCAAATTCTGACCCGATTTTGCTTCAGAGAGGTCAAGAGGAATCGAGAAACACGAAAGGCATCCTGGACCAGTTCGGAGTTAAAATCCTGATAACGAGTTCCCATTCAGGCATTCAACCTATTCGGGATCCTAAAGTCCTGTTCACTCATCCCTTGCAGAATGTTTGCACGAGTCCCTCCGTAAAATATTGAGAAAACTTAAAGGCGACCACTTAGTGATGAATTTATGAAGAAACGCTCACTCAGAAGATGCACAAGTCGCTGTGTTAAATTTCATACAAATTTAAAGAACAATTATAGCGATGCTACAATATAAATTCACAGATCTGTTAGCTACCCGAAAAATACGGCCCTGATGCGGATCCAGTTTTCATCGCGTAACTTCTCCGACGCAATGTGGGACGCGGATACCGAAAGGCTACTAACTAACTGTACCTTCACGAGCCGTTTCATTCGAATCCACAGTTTTTCATTTGAGCGATTCGGCGGGCAATTTATTCTTGTTTGATTCTATATAAAACTGAATGAATATTTTTAAACACAAGGTATTGTAAGATCTCAGATGAATCTATGAATAAAGGCGGCTATATAATGAAGGAAAACAAAAGAAAATTATTAATCCCTAATTAGTAAGACCATTAGCTTACGAACCTTAACTAACTATATTATTATTAATCATATCATAAGATTCTTACTTGGTTGAAGTGTTTATACGATACTGTGCATTTCAAACTGCAACGTTCAAATGTAGGTATAACGTCAAGCAAATTCTTTTAGTTTTTATATCCCATCTTATCGAGATGCAATATCAATTTTTATACAGGCTATATCTTTATGTAAAGGCCTCTGCGATTGAACGCCTACGCGATATATATATAGAAAATCTTAGAGTATACATAATACCCAGTAATTCTGTGTGAAAGGTTGTCTTCTTGCTCTTTAATAAAAATTAAAGTTTTTATTTCACGTATACCTACATATACAACAAACCCCAAATCCCAATGCGCAAGGCCCATGAGACGTTCCGTGTTGAATCCGGCACTCGTACGTGTTCATGCATATTCCTTTCCGACGTTTGTCTACCGATAAGCACTCCTCCTCGACAGGAACAGGGAAGAAATTTAGGACTGTAAATATACAGAAACACTTTAAACGCTACAGCGGATGCTTGCCGGTTACGGGAATTCCTTTGTAAAGATAGAATGCTCAATCCAATCTCATAACCACGTAAATAGCTACTAAAGGAATCCCCTCAACGTGCAATGATTAAATTTTTACACATTGCCATTTACAAGAGGCCAGAATTCTGGCTGCATAATTCCCAGCATCAAGATTTATATAGTCGTGTTTTAAATTTACATTGCGAAAAACTTTTTGTGGAATTAAAAGAAATTACTTGCTACAAAGAAAAATGATTAAAAAAGGTTATTATATTGTTATCACTTCGACCTGTCACTGGAAGCTGTTATCGATTATGAATACTAATGAGATATTTATTCTCACATGGAGTTGGCACACGTATGAGTAATAATTAGAAATAATTTTATAACGCATAATTACGATCAACAATTCACTTCTTTATTGAAAGTAATTTACAGTATAAATGGATCAACGAAACTGTTATAAACAAATAAATGTGTGAATTTTTTCTCACGTACCTCGCGCTTCTTGAATGGATTCCTGTTGGGAAACTACAGGGGGATGGTCTTTGATTCCTAACCAGAGTTTAAAGGACGACCATTGGTAACTGGGAACCACCAGGAGGAGTACCACGAGCCACCGCAGGGTCATGGCCGAACTGAACACCATAGACCTTCCTCTCTGAAGTTTCTCGGATCTTTCGCGTCTCAAGGTCTTTGCACCAACACGGAGTAACGTGCAAACTGGGTAACAAGGCCCCACCAAGCCCCTACTACAAGAGTTAATAGTCAAAAACATTGTCTACTTTTGGATTATATTCTCCAGTAAATTTAAATATATTTCTACCTCTGATGGATATTGTATACGTTGCACTAGTTATATTTGCAACATATGCGACATGAAAGGGGACTGGACATACTGTACCGTTACATTGTATAATACAGGTAAGATGCTATCACTGCGAAAAATTCTTACAAGTCCTACAAGTTCCGGTTTCATTTTCTTGCAGGAACCTGTGCAATTTTTTAATCTATATTTATAGTTCTGCAAGAAAATGAGACCGGACCTTATAGAAATTTTCGGCAGGGATTGAATAATTAGAATATAAATATAAAATGTGACGATGATGAGGAGAGACTGTGGATGTTTATGTAGAAAGGATAGTATAGTATATTAATATGAGTGATCAGTAGAATGTATCAATGAATCCATATATCAAATAAGCTAGATTATATTATACAGAGTTATTCAAGAGTATTGTACCACTTGAAAATGTTCTAAAATACAAATTAAATGGACGGGATAACTTCAGTTGATGCGATACTCTTGAATGAACACTATAAACAATGAACCCGTAATGAACAGTATAAACAATGATGATGAGAAATAATCAAGAGGAAGAAATCATGATTACTATTATGCTCAACAATGCATTGTTGATAAGTTAACTGAACAAATATAAGAAACGATTGTAAACCCGAACATAATAATAACAAGAGGAAGAGAACTTTTCATCTTTGATTACATCGTTTTTTTTAACGACTTTGAATATACAAGTCTATATTCCTCATAGTGTAGGAAAATAAATTCTTGAGTTGATGAAAAATATACTTATCAATATTCATTAGTCCATATACTTTACTAAATGCGCACGAAAACTTAAGAAATGTTATATATTAAGAGTAATAATATATTCTTAATTTCGAGTCTTTAGCCTACACAAAGTTCATCACAGAGTATGGAAATATTTTTGACCGATTTATTACGCAGAACAATAATTACTTTATAAAAAATATAATAAGGTGTGTTTCAATAACATTAAGCTGCATTTGCATAGCTAGTTGTTCAAAGCGAATGAAATTTGTCATTTTGCAGTAATGCACTCTGTTTAAAAATAAATTATCTTTGGTACAAAGCGGTTGAGGCAAAATGCATTCCTGTCGATAAAACAGTTGGAAGTATTCACAAGTGAGTTTCCAATCTTGACACTCATAATATTGTATATCAATGACGAAAAGGTGTTCCATGTATGTTCCTTGGTCGAGCTCTAATGTAAGCTACATTAAGAAATATAATAAAGGTCACAACACGTAACCTATCGCAAAATTTTGCATCGGGTTTTAGGTAAGTGCAACAACGTATTTACCTAATATATAAAAATTGTAGTGTAACGCGACCAGAATAGTTGTACTACAGTGTGTTCAATTTTTGGGGCATTTCACGCAGGTGGAGGACGCAACTTATAAATTTTCTCATATCTCGTTTGCGTCCAAATATTTGCGGTATTGGCGATCGAATTGACCCTTTTGTCGTGTTATCGATCGTTCAATTCGCCAATTTTGATTTACAGGATATTTTTATCCCATTGTCCATGTAAACCAATGTTCAGAAAGAAGAGTGGCAAATGCTGTTTCAAGCAATGCTTAGTGGTTTTTATTAGCAATTATATCTTTGCAATAAAAAGTAGCCAAACCTTATTGGGAAAAACTTGCTAATGGCTGTTCTATAACATGATGCATAATATATTTATATTCCTGTTAATCTTTTATCCAAAAAAGTCATTGGATATTTGGGCATAGTGATTTACATAATAATATATCTTTTTGTGCCAAAGAATTGTATGAATTCTTGTGTAAAATCATTGTTTTCATTGTTGTAAATAGTACTATCATAAACCACTGATTGGTGATCGAATAGTATATTATGTACTGAAAGAAATAATAAAATACAGCAAGTTGTTTCGTCCATGTGATTTTGAAAGACAACTTCATGCTACGTCATTATATTCTTTTAATCTATATATTTGATATTATTATCAATAGTGGTGAAAATAATTCAATATTATTCATACCTAAACACATTGGTGATGGCACCAATTCTGTTATTCAGAAGAAAAAGTTTGTTTTGGCTATAGCCACACCATTGCGATAACTGAAATTGGCAAAATACAATGTATTTTGCTATTAGACATTGTTTGTATGTATGTTCGGGAAACATAAAATTTGTCCTTGCGTGAAGTGGGATTATCATAACTTTGTGCCAGTGGAGATCAATGAGATTAATTTTGAGTTTTTGTGAGACTAGTGTATGCAAGTAAAATTATCCATTAAAAAAATAATGTTTTACAGTCATTCGGTAAGTAGCTGGAATAGTTAATATATTCCAGCACATATAATTAATGTCAGTAGTAGCATTAATTGAAAGACAAACCTTGGATTAACTAATATAATTTACATTACCTGTATACAAGAATTATTTCCATGTTTATTAATTCCAAAATATGTTACCTTAATGTAATAAATTCAAAACTTATATGACAAGAACGAATTATCCATAATTATAGTTACATTTAAATAGTATGCCCAAATTTATATCACCACTGGTTGAAGATAACCCATATAATTCTTCTGCTTAAAAATACTTTATTAAGCTGCGCGTTAAACCAAATTCATTTTGGTTCTGTAATTGCATCTTTTGTCTTATAAATTTAAGGAGAAAAGCGAAGCTCAATTAAGATCCTTTTACTGTTCATGTATGAATAGGCAAAGATAGAATGCACGTGATACGATGGTAAGTAAATGGCAAATCTGTGGATTTACAGTGTGGTTTAAGAAATTCCAAAATGCCGAGAAAGCTAAAAAATTCAGTGATGGATATAAGGAGAAGGAAGTGATGGGTTATCTGGTTCGCTTCCTCATTACAATTGGGTGCTTTCAGAAAATCATTGGAAGAAATAATCTGCTTTTGGAGAAACCATGCAGACGAACTTCGACGATCTCGATATCGAGGGACGCAATCCGTCCCGTCTATCCGAAGAGGAACGGGAAAAGGTAACAAAGTTTGTAAACGGAGAGCATAAGTATGCCATAAAACTATCATATTATAATTACCATACGATAGTGTTAACCAGTGAAGTAGTAGTGTGTACGCCGATTGACAAATGAATAAACGATGCGAAGTTAGTATCGTTTTTCTCGCTTTCAAAAGAAAAATCCAAGAAAGAAAGAGCTAGAAGCTTTTTCAAATTGTGAGGGTTTAGTTTATAGCAATAAGTGTAGTACACCGTACGACGTATGGTGTATTACAGTGTCCAGTGTTTGGTGCCGTGGTGGAATTATGTTGAAGCAGTCATGGTTATGAGGGATGGAAAAGAAAGAAAAAGAGTATGATGATAAAGCCGACGAAGTTTCCAACTCAACGATAACGAGTCGACTTCGTGTATCCCAGAACAACGTACATTTCTGGAAATTCGTTAGACGTTCTTTACGACGTACGTTATTTCTCATTATTCATTTAATGGGACTCATATGTAACGTTTACTTCGAGGCCTAACGAAGATCTTGTATGTTGTTTAGGAAACGCGAATCATCCTAGACTCGTTCGTTTGCTCTATACGTATCCTATTTTCAACAGGAAGAGCACGACCGAAAGCGCTTGATGCGAAGCAGTGTTACGGCCGAGGATGGAACATTAAGACCGGTCTATTCTCATACGGACGACGGCGACATATGGTGTCACATATGCAACATAGCGCTCTTCGGCGCCCACAAGTTGATCAGCCACAACTCATGCAATCGACACAAGATCAAGTTAGACGAATGGCCCTATCCAGTTTTGTTATGGTCGAAACGGTCGGACATTGCGAAAAAGACGGCACCAGCCCCAGCTGTGGCCATTCCGGACGCTCTGGCTCCAGGAGAACCTGTCCCACCGGGAATGGAGGATCAGTTGACCAGGACGACGGCTATTCAAGTGAGCCTGGATCGTCATAGAAGCTCGCCTTTGGTCGGCTTGGAATACCTCCTTGAACTGGTTGATAATGACTCCTGCGAGCCAAGCTACACTTGCGTTTTGTGTGATAAGCGCGGCGATCCTCGTACAGTAATGGCGCATATTACGAGCTACAACCACCGCGTTACGTACCTGAACAGGCACTTTCCTACGATATCGCGCGCCATCACCGAATTGCCACGTACCCCGAACTTCAAACGTGGCGCCAATGAAATATCCGTTAGCGTCGCGAGAAAGATTGAAGAGCATTTCGGCAGATTGCAACCGCAGTTGGTGGATAAAAATCAATTTGAAAAAAACAAAATGCAGTATATCAAGAGAGTCTATCAGGACTTTCATTTTAGGTATGTTGGATTATGTGAAACTCATCTGGTATTTTAATAATAACATTTATCATCGCCTATCGGCATGCCATTTTCTTTTTTTACCGATTTTTGAAATTTTTCGAGTTTCGGTGATACTCATAGCTCATATAATCTTTCGTCTTTTCCATATATGATTATGGCTGTTTCCTACGTGCAGAGAAACACCTGAATTAACGTTTATGGAAGTTTACGATGTGCGATGGGTAACGGACTTTGAAGAGAAGATGGCTGAAATGGCTGGCGGATCGAAAAAAGGTGAGTATAATAAATTCGCAATGCTTCCATGTGAAAGTTCGTTATCCCTGTCTTGACTTATCTGGGATTTTGCGCAAAGACGCACCAGCTATCGAAGAGAAACACGAAGAGAAGTTCAAGAAAGACGAGAAGAAATTAGAAAAGTCCCTGTCCAAGTCGATCCCGCCGAAACCAGAAATGAATAAATCGTAAGTCCATCATTAAACTTCATAAAATAAAAAAAGAAACAATAGCATTTTACAGTAACATAATTCTATATAAAGCAACAATACTTCTTAGGACGTTCAAAATTCGCATTCTCACCAAGGACAAGCTCAACATGCGCGGCATGGAAAAACCTGAAGAAAAGCTAAAAAAGTCACCAGTGCGACCATCGGACGACGTAAAATCCTTGTCCTCCTTATCAAGTATTTCCAGTAGTCCATCACCATCGCGATCTAGGTCGCGTTCACCTAGTAGAAGTAGAAAAGGCAGCTCCGCCGATAAGAGCAGTAGATATCGTTATAAGTCGCGATATTCCCGAGATCGTTCCCGTTCCCGTTCTCTGGAGCCGCTCAAGGAACGCGACAAGTGGGAGAAATACAGGGATCAGATAAGACGTGCCGAAGAGACGCTGGATCGCGCTCTGAAATTCCATGAGAAGAATCCTGAAAAGCATCCCTCCTATCCGGACGAATGGAAAAAATTCTGGAACAGAAGGTACAAGGAACTTCAAGCAGAAGGTAAGGATCCGAGTAAGCATGACTTTAAACCGGAGTGGATCGAATTCTGGAATAAACGAATGCGAGAGCTTCATAATGAACAGCTTCAGCAACGAAAGGAAGAGATTAGAAAGAGATTAGAACTTCCTGAGGATAAACCTCCAGAGAAGTGGACGCCCGTTGGTAAACGGGACCGGTCCCCGCCTGTCAAACGTAGTAGACATCGTGACAGTGATGATGACGTTGAGTACGTAGGAACGAAGACTGTTAAGTCTGATTATCATGAGAGACATGAGATACGCGAAAGGGATTATGGATATTATCGTGGAAGAGGAGGAAATATGTATAGAAGTTATTATCCAAGAGGTGTTCCAAGACCACGACATTATTCTGGGTCGTACAGTATGAAGGACAAGTCTCCTTCACCGCCAAAGGAAGACGTGCTTTCGGAGGACTTAGAGATCGTAGGACTTTTGAGACTGCTAACTGCATTAGAGGGGCAACTTGGTTCTCTGGGACCAAGGATAGTATCCCTGCTCTCCAGAGCGTTGGCAGCTGAGAAAGTGAAACCAAACTCAGCTGAGGAATTGTTATACGATGAAGAGGTGAATGTGCTTTTTGAAACTGTTAAAGAAAAATTAAAAGGTCAGTTATTTGCTGGCATGATTGAAAAAATGGCCATTACACCAACCAAGACCGCTGTGCAGAATATTGCACAACTTTTGCATAAAGCAACAGAGAATAAGAAAAAAATGGAGGAAGAAAAAAGGAAGCTACAAGAACTCGCAGAAATGTCAAAATCCATGTCTTACATTAGTAGATCTGTATTTTCAAGATCCGTTGATGTCAATCCGATAAAATCAGAACCTGTGAGTGTACCAGGTGTTGGAGCTGTAGATAAGGTCGCAATAGCTCAACAAATAGCTGCCGCTCTAGTAGCTCAAGGTAGAAGCAATGTTTCTCAAGATGAATTAGAAACTCTAATCAATGCAGTAGTAGGAATGGCAGAGGCATCTAAACATAGTGATAAACCGGTTACAACAGCCGATTTCGTGAAGGGACTTACTGCCGCGAATACCGCGCCAAAGCCAGTAGCAATTCCAAACGCAGTGCCAGTACTCGATAATACAGAATTACAAGCAGCTAGAATGGAAACGCTCTCGGATATGGATCTTAAGATGCTGTTACAGAATTTCAAAGAATTAGGAACAGACGAGCAGCACGGTCTGATCAATTTTCTTAAAAAAATTGAAGCTACCGATCCGGCCAGAGTTGAGAAACTTCGAGGATTCGTCAATCTAGGCACCCCTATGCCATCTCAAACAAAGTCAGAATCACCAATTCCTGAACCGGAAGAAATACCAAGAGCTGGTAGAAGTACTTCACCCTTTTCTACCAGAAAAGGTGGCCAGAATCCACCTGATGATGAGAATAAATGGAAACCGAAGCTGGATATGTTCGCAGACGAGGACGAAGAGGAGCACAGAAAAGAAACTGAAAAATCAAAACCCAAATTAGATCTCTCTGATGACGATGACGATTACACATTTGAGGACATTTATAAGGCTGCTGACAAAAATGTAAGTGAGAGTGAAAAGGCGAAGAAGAAATCCCGTTCTTACTCCAGATCCAGATCGCGTTCACCAACATCCTGGTCCCATTCCAGATCCACATCCAGATCACGTACGAAGTCCCCTACTTCAAAACCTAAAGACGTCATGAAAAATAATGACCCTAATGCTATTTTAAATGAAACTAAACGATTGATAGCTAACATCATGGGCGACCTGCCTAATAAATATGTGCCAAAATGTCACATTACTCCAAGTCCAGCTAAGGAAGAAGTTGAAACTCTTAGTGGTATGCAAGCAATTCCAGATATGGGACCACCAGGATCTACAAACGTAACAATACCGAATCTTTATACTCAAGGTTATGGACAAAATCTGCAACAAACACCTCAACAAGCTCCACCGCAGATGCCCTATCAAACAATGCCTGGACAATTTCAAAATTATCAGCCACAGCAGCAAATGTTTAATAGTAATCCTGGCTACATGAATAATGGATATAACTATAATCAGGCATACTCTAATATGCCTACTCAAGGACAATACAATCAAACCTCTATGCCTAATCAATATCCACAGCAAGTATACGGTGGTGCACCCTATAGCGGAACTTCATCTGGTCCTCCAACAGCATATCCACAACAACAGCAACAACAACAATACGGAAATTACACGCAACAACGTTTCTATTGAACAAATATGCACTATGTGACTTTCTGTGGAAAGAAAGAACAAAATTCAATGGTAACCCTATCTCCTTTCAGGTCGTAGAATCAGATCTATTAGTGATATAGTGTAAATTCTGACAGTCGATAGCTTTTAAGGTGTGACTTGACTGTAGGAATTTGGATTTGTCACAAGTAGCAGTGATTAGGGTTTCCAGATTGAAAACTGGAAAATAAGGTTTTTGTGCAATTCCATGTGAATTGTGAAACATTTATGGATGCCACTGCAACCTAATTTTCTCTTATACGCATGAAGGCAGACCGTTTCGATGGCTTTTATTAAAAGATGATATTTTTTTTAATGGCTGTTCCCACGGAGACGTATTACTGTATAAAAACAATCACTACCGTCGCCCGTGTTTATTTAATGAAAACTCAGCAATTGAGCGTTTAACGTGCCGACAGTTTTTGTCAGATAATCTTACTTTTTTCCAGGAATCTACTTCAATATCATTACCCGGAAATTATATCTCGCGAGAAAGGATAAATGGAATTTTATATTGCTCTAAACTTTTGTACAAAAGTATACTTGCTGCAAAGATTCATAAATAATTAGTTATTAATATGCGTACTTGACGGTTAAATAAACGTTTGAAATGTTTGAACAAAATGGAAGCTACTAAAGAGTGTACTTCGTTTTTTTACAATCGAGGGATGAATGATGTGTTATGTTATGTTAGATATAAATTATAAGATCCTATTTACCTATTGCCTAGAATTAGGCAATATACGATATAATTTGAATGTATTATAAAAACAGATAAATACAAATATATGAGCAGATCTTTTAAGTGATACATATGAATCAGAGTCAAAAGTTTCATATTCTCCAATTTCTAGCACAATAGCAGTAGAACATGTATCAGAAAATCTTAAATAAAAAAAAGCATTGGAAAATGATCGATGTAGCGGTACGATGTTTTATTATAGCAGTTAGGTAAGTCGGTACACATAGCAAGCAACTGACATTGCACGTTGACTAGAGAGTTACAAGGATTCAGTCTAAAGTTAAACCATCTCCAGGTTAACCGTATCACAAACAATAAGACGTCAATAAGTTAAATAAGCATAAACCGCGCTCTTACATATTTACAAAAGGTGTCTTTGACAATAATGATAAAAATTAGGTTAACCAAGAAGCTAAGTTATTTAGGCACGAGTCCTCTTGTTTTCGGATAAACTGGAACCGGCATCTGTTGTATCCTTCCCACGCTTTTGGGTCGAATTCTTGCAGATTGAAGTCGTGTCTTCGATCTGAGCCTGGCATTCGAAGCGTCTACGTCAATATCACCTTCATCGCGTAGAGCTTCCTCTAAGACAGCTTGTATAGTCGGCGCTATAGCAGGTCCTTGATAATCTAAAGTAGTCCTGGGTGGCATATCGAGTTCTAAATTTAATATATTTTCACCAGCATAACGATGGCCACGACCCATTGCTAGAGCTATACGTGCATATTCTGATATTGGTCTTCTTGCACCAGGAACTGAAGTGGGACGTTTTATCAATTCCATGCTGTTTGGTTCTGGATCCTTTACTACCCAGCAATCTTCATCCTCGTCGAAGCGGACTCTAGATAAAATTTTATGCTTCTCCTCAACCGGTATGAAATTGTCTATTATCAGATACTTCAACTTCAGTTCCTTCATTAGCTCGTGTTGTGTCTGCTCCAGGTCCCTTCTGTCTCTATTGAATTCTCCGGTAACATCATGAAGCTCTTGTTTCAAAGCTTGCAATTTGGTGAAGCATTTCCTCAACTTTCTAGATTTCACATCCACTTCCTGTTGTAGAGTCGTGTATGTTTCTCGGACTCCTAGTGTTGTTAATTCCTCATCTTCAAGTTTCTGTTGCATCTCAACTTCACGTTTCTTTCGTTCTGCTATTTCTGCAGACCTTTGCTCCAGGGCTCTTTGCTGCTCGTTTGTATGGTCTATAATATTCTTACCACCGCATAACATCTTACTTTCGAGATCTTTTATCCTCAGAATGAGATTTTCAGCTTCCTGTTTTTCGGCCTTGAGTTGTTCAGCTATTAATTTCTTATCAGCTTCTGTTATTTTATTGTCCTCTCTACTATCTTCAGTCTCAGAATCTGTCTCAGCTGTCTCATCCTCCTTCTTTCTTCGAGGTTTCCTTTTTTTCCGTTGCATTGTTCCCTTCTGGGCAAGCTTCTCCTTCAGACGATTTATTTCTTCCTGATATTGTCTCAATAAAGCATCTTTGGGATCCTCGTTTATTCTCGGCTTGTTCTTGATGTTCTTTGCACGATTTGCATAACGCAGAGTCGTCAGTGTTTCGTCATAATTGTAACTGGCTGGTCCAATATTAGCAACCATTATGGTTTTTGAGTTTCCGCCGAGAGAATCTTGAAGGAGCCTAGTGAGTTTAGAATCACGGTATGGAATGTGTGTAGTTTTTCCATCAACTAGAGCGGAAATTACATTACCGAGTGCAGAAAGACTTAAATTAATTTTACTAGCTTCCTTTAGTCTCTCTCCACACGCTCCAGTTTTACTTTGTCTTTCGCTTCCTGCCAGATCTACTAAATTCAGTCTGCCCACTCTTATTCCCGCACTATCACCAATGGAGCCCATTTCTATTGTAATGAGAAAAATCGCATGAGATCGTGAGCTGTGTTCGTTCATGTTGGTAGCTCCTATAGTTCGATTTTGGTTTCCCACATTCATCAGTTGCTGAATTTCAGTTGCACTCTTGCACACTGCAGTTGATAAATCTTTGACAAAAACACCAGTGTCAGGCTTTTCTTTCAGCTCGAATCTTAAACTTTGATCTTTATGTAACAAATCTCTGATTTCTTCTTGATATATTTCTAAATAACTGGCTCGCACGAGATACTGCATGTTTTCTGTTCTCCCAATATGATTAAAAATATGCTCAAACGACCTTGGAATAATTCCTCGTCTTTCTGCATCAGACTTTGTGCCTTCCATAGTGTAAGTCTTTCCAGTGCCAGTTTGTCCATATGCGAAAATAGTCCCATTAAATCCATCCAAAACTGATGAGACTAGTGGTCTTACTGTCTCTTCATATAGGTCCTGCTGCTTGGAGTGCCAATCGTAGACAGCATCAAACGTAAATACTTTAACATTATCTCGAGATGGATCCTCTCGGGGATGACGTATTTCCACAACACCTCTGGATGGAATAACATCAACTACTCGAGAATAACCACGGGCAGTTTCTTTCTCATCCATGGGCCTACATCTAACAACAACCTGGACACACTGAGTACCTCCATCTATTGACATCGTCATTCTGGTATTTCTTTTCTTCAAGGATTTATCAACTTTCTCCATTCTGCGTCAATAATTATCTATAATAAAACATTCAATTATTATACATACTTTCAGAATATACACTTTACATAAATTGCAATCTGTGTACAGTTATCTTCCACACCCAACACCAAACACTGAGTCCATAATAGAAAAATTTGGAATGCACACTGTTAGTACATTTTAGTTTGACATTAATATTTTCAAAATTTCTATATAATACAATGGTATCCAAGCAATTATCTCATACAATCATAAATAATACAACATTGAGGGTAGTACATGATATGGAAGGTAAAAACAAAATATTTACCAGGTGTTGCCAGAAAGTTTGTAGATCCACTTAATTGTTTGGTAAGAAACGCGAAGACTCAACAACGGAAAGCAGTTATTTTTGGTTGTGGCTACGTATCCAGCGCGAATATTTGCTATTGATCCATTGTTTGGTTGACTACTTTTCCCACTGCCAACACGCACCCTTCGTATCCACAAGTTATCGATCCGCGCTGGAAATTCTTGTAATTAGCAATAGAAAGTAATAGCTGTCACTGTCAGAAGTAAAGCCGAGCATCAAGGTTCTGATGTTGCGACAATCTTTAGTACCGTAGGTGAAGTTTACGTGGAGAACGCATTGCCGTACTTTCTCGGGAAAAACATTTGTCAAATCCCCGAGCTTGCGCGGTGAAGTTTCCTTGCGTGAACGTCAGTTTCGTAGATTTTCAGAATCGATGTCTCGCGTTTCAGGTCATGGGTTATGCCATGACAGTATGCATCAAGAGACAAATATAGTCCTTGGTCTACTTTACCATCTGAGAGATCCCTGTAAGGATATTTATCAAATGAAAGACAAATGATTTATTAAATTCATTGCAAATATTTGTGTGGCCATCTAGGAATTCGTCGACATAACTTACCTACTTCTAAGATAGGATAACAGATCAATAAGAATACGCATGTTTGTTTTTTAAACATTTGAAAAAATTCAGGTATATTCTTGATCCAAATAATTTACTTCATTTTATTCATTTCTAAACAAATGCATTCAAATTGTGATACCTTATGGCCAGCACCGAGGAGATATTAGTAACGAAAGCCAACCCACGTGTATTCTGTATTTTAAATGTATGGTATTTTAACCCCCTCCATATCTTCTATGCTGGTTCCCAGTATATCTCCTGTTCCCACTGGTATCTAGTAGCTGTCAGACATAAAGTCCCATAAGACTATCTTTACTAGTGTCTCCTTGGGGTAGAGGCTGTAAGAAGAATATGAAATAATAGGACTCATTGGAATAAAAATTAGATTTTTTAATCAAATGTATTACTGTAAATATGATTTTGAGTATTGTAACAAAAAAATATAAGATTTAAGTCCGATGTAAGGTTTGTTACAAGTGATGAAATAAGAAGTTTGAGAAGATAATTTGGTAGCATAAGGATCATAATTCTCTACATTTTAATTCAAATCCGAAACGAAGATAGTCATAATAATACCGGATATGACGAGTCGAGTCAAGCGTTGTTTTGTAGCAACGTTCAGGTGGTGCAAGTCACCTTTCTGCTACAGTTTGCTACACTTTGTGATAGTTGGCCTAGTTAATTAGTTCCATGCTTGAAAATTAAAAGTTTTGGATCTGAATCCATTTTCCCGAAGAAATAAGGTACTTTTACAATTTCCTTATTATTTAAGAAATACTGTTCAGATATGTAGTAAGTATCGTTTATTCAATAAATAACATTTATAGAATCAAATTCTCTGAAACAGTTCAATATTTTTTATCTATATAAAAAGAACTTATTGCAAATTATATAGCTGTAGGCGACATATTACACATTTCATATTAATTTATACTTACATTAATACCTTATGAATCATCAATGTGTAAATTGAAACAGTCAATGCATGGTTGGTTATAGTTACTTTTACTGTTAATATAAAATATTAAATTTAGATGTAACTGTTACATTAAATAAGTTTTATTCTAAAGATATACTGTGTAGTTTTTGTCAGAAACTACTAACAAACATGGCTAGAAATTTATTTGGTGATATATATGTCTTAATCTTATATCAAAATATCAATTCATTATACAACTATTTGTTTAAGGCTTCTTCTGTTTCCTACAATAAATATTACCAATCTGCGTTTTGTATTGCAATGAATTTTTTAATTAAAATACTTTAGTAATTGGTAAATTTGTGTAATTACAAAATCTCTAAATATCGATTGTCATTTGCATTTATTCCGAACAATCGATTCATTCATTTTATTACTATTATTTATAATTTATCGTTAACAATTATTTTTTTTTACTGTTTTATGTTAATATGTAATTAGAACTGATTCTGTATGTATTGAAATATATATTATACATTTTTGGCCATAGGTTCTATTATTTTGCAATTGAAAGTTTCTATAAATAGTGGCTACATTATTTCTGTTGCAGTTAACATGAGATTGTGGCTGGTGGCACTTCACATAGTGCTGGTTGGGACAAATTTATGGGTCACTGCGCACTTCCAGGAAGATCTTCCAGAAGACAATGAATTTGCAGAATTTGAGGATTTTGAAGAAGAGCCTAGTGTTCCAGTACAGCCTGACCATGCTGCAGAGCAATTTGAAGAAGCAGATATAAACCAAGGTTTTGAAGAAGACGACGTTTTAGTCGAGGATGGAGATAGTGAATTTGATCATTTCCAAGATGAAGAAGAATTTGAAGGTCTGGATGCAACAGGTGGAAGCCCTGGCTCGAAACCTGATGAACCATCAACTTTGACAATCACAAAAGTTCCATTGCATTTACGAGCAAGATGGGATAGTTTCTATCTGGAAATACTAATGGTTGCTGGACTTTTGGTTTACTTTATAAACTATATAGCTGGCAGATCTAAAAACTGTCGTCTTGCTGAGTCGTGGTTAGCTAACTATAAGCAACTGCTACTAGATAATTTTTCGCTAGTTGGAGACAATGGAAAGAATAGCGAAGAAGCTACAGAAAGCGATTTGTTTAAGGAGAGCGAATCCCAGTACAGTCTCTACTGTTCTGGCAGAGTGGGATGCGAGTCATTGTTAATAGAACTAAAATTAATCAAGAGACAAGATCTGGTGGCAGTTTTGGCGCAACTAATTAGGCCACAAAACGATCAAGCACATTTAAGAATTGAATTGGCAAAGGACGAAACGGAGAACTTTGTTCTGGCCATAGCAGCGAAAAGAACTGCTATGTATTTAGCAAGAGATATGGCAGACATCAGCGTATACTGTCCAGAGAAAAGATCTGGAGAAAAGTTTGGTTTACCAGCAGGGTTCCATATTATGTCAGAAATTGCAGAAGCTGCTTCGGCTATTCTAGACACTAGAGTTCTTCAAGCCTTTAACAAATATGCACCATACATTGATTACATCCACATCAGTGATCAATACAGTGGGCCCAAACAACAAGAGTAAGTCTAGAAATTGACAAAATTAATTTTAAAAAACTAAAACCTAATTAATGCGTTCAATGTTATGAAGGTCACGCGTGACCGGCTCCAACGTTGTTTCAAATACCGAAAATTTCACTTCGGTGCAACTGACAAGACAAGCGAAATTCGCATGGCATTGAACGCGTTAAACATAAATCTAAACTGTTTATTGAAAAAACAAATATAATGTTGGCTTCCAGAGATGCAACACAATTGACCATGCCTGAGGTCAAGAAAGTCCTTTTAGTTGGTCTTAACATAAGTATCAAAGGCCGTATGCCTAATGCTGAAACACAAGAACAAATGAGACCTTTGCTCCAACTGACATTCTACCTTGTAGACAAATTACGTCGTTTTAAACTTTCCAAGGAGGTATTGTATTTCGATTTACTTGACTGAAATCATTTTTTGAAAATATGAAGTTGGATCACCGTTTTATTTTGTATTTCAGGGGAAAACTAAGGCTGAAAAAAATCGTTTGCGCGTAGAAGAGGCTTTCTTGAAAACAACTCACGCAGCACGTGCTGAGGCTGCTGCACAAAGGCGGGAGGAGCGCCGAAGAGCCGAAAAGGAACGCATCCTGCAGGAAGAGGATCCTGACAAACAAAGAAAGTGGGAGGAGAAGGAACAACGTAGACTGGCAAAGAAACGAGCACCTAGAATGAAACAACTTAAGGTCAAAGCTTTGTGACCCAACAAGAATGAGAGTCAGTTTGTAAGTTCTAGAGAGCCGTAAGTTTTCTTTTTTTTTGTTTCTTTAACCCAAACAAGCAGTAGGAAGTGGAGTGCATTTAATAGCGATCCCTTCGATGGAAACATTTTGGAAAAGTTTAATTTACCTTTGATGGTACCTGGATTGGGAAATGAATGAGCCATTTAAACCTGATAAATAACTTATGAAGTATGTCGACGTTTTGGAATAAATAATTTTTGCTCGTATTCAAAATAGTGATTTTCATATGGTTGTTAATTTATGTTACTACCATTACATTATACTGCCAATTTATGATTTTATCGTTATCCGAGCGTAAAGATCTTTAGCATGATTTTTTCATGCCATTGTTATATATGAGAATTTAAAAATAATTACTAGAAGCATATTTAAACTGCGGAACCATTACGTTCTTATTATTATGAAGATATAGGGAGATGGTTCTGTTCGAAAGAAACTAGTAGAAATAGAAGCATTTATCGGCATTCAAAAGAACAATCCATTGCACCTATAGTTGAATTCTTAACTATTAAAGGTGCCAATCTTAAGGTGTTATCTTTTTGATACTCATTAAACGTTCTTATCTTTTAATTCTTCATTTAAAAATCATAAATACGTATCTGCGACTCTCATAGAAACATTGATTTTCCCGTAAGAACATCATCGTCATGGACATATTCAAAAAGTTTTGAAAACCTATCCCACGAGATAAAGCTTACTTTTTATCTTTAAAAAATTGGACTTTTCTAGAACCTTCTCTGTCTGCATATACATTTGTAACAGTGATGTGCATGTATAATTTATTGTAAATAACAATAAATACTCTTACTACATAAACCACATTAGTATCGGATTATTTTAATATCCAGAATGTTTTAACAGTAAAATCGTTGTATCATCGCAGTATTTATAAATACGTAATACATTGTTCATAGGAAATTGTAACCTAATATAATGAGCAATGTAGTATTACTGAAAATAGTAGGCTTTCCATTTTATGGAAAGTATGTATATAATCTTTGAAATCCCTTAGACAAATTTAACGTAATATTATATAAAGTAATCTTCTTTTGGATAATTAACTCATATCATAGCAGGCTTACTATTATATTTCATTCAATAGACTTACTTATTATACCTAATGGGCGAATTTTACTAGATTTATTCATGATTAAATTTTCAATTAAATAATGTATCATTAAAAAATCTCCTCCTTAGGTTGTACTTCTATGTACTTTGTGGAAGAACTTTCCGTTTTTCTTCTTAGCAACTTAGCGTTACGCTGAATAACTGTTTTTGTAAATTGAAAATTATTATGAGACACATAGTCAGTAATCACTATATTTAATCCTCCACTACCAGGTGTTTGTTGATTAATCCAAGGTAAAATGCTGTTTCTACACTCAGCAGCAAGATCCGTTTGCAAACTGCCAAAAAAGTGTTTGATAACATAAGCAGTATCTGGAGTAAGAAGACATTGAAATATAAATGAAAAATCCGATGATTTCGTATGTAATTTGTCGTTCAAAAAGTTGATCAAGTAATCAGTGTGGACGGTATTTGGCCAAGGATTGGGCCACATGCCGCTCGGCCACATATTTGTGTAATTTCTAGCTACAGGAGACCTGTAAATTACAAAAACTTGGTATTTTTCCAGGGAGAGCCACTGTAAAGATATGTGATTAAATTTAGCGAAGACTGGACATATTTTCCCTTTAAAAATTGACTGTATTTTGTCTATTAGAATCTCGTGATGGTCGGATTGAAATTTGTAAAAGTGTTGGAAGTCCAAAATAACTATTTCTCCAGGGTGAACTGTCAACCAATGGGCCACTTCCCGAAGTGGCTGAGTAATTTCAGCGCCATATAGACCGTGCAGGAAGTGTATGTTGTTGGATTTCCAGGCAACGCGTAAATCCAAATAACGAATTCCACCATTGAGTTGTTGCGTCACGTCTTCGTGCTGGGTGACACACCAGTTGAAGATTATCGGTTTGGAGATGCAGGAAAGATATCGACCAAAAAGTCTAATAAAGGCAGGTTCATCTGGCCCCACATCAGCATGCTTTTCAATTGTGTAAGTCATCGTGTCGTGGGAACCTAGTACAAGTCGAAGGTCATTTACGATCTATTATTGTTCTGTATATTTCTATTTTTCCTAATTCATACGTACGATTTGTAATGAACCTTACGTGAGTTGGCTCTATATTTATATACTGCCTTTACATATTGACAGATAAGTTTTTTTACAATTTATTTTAATATTACTATTTATTTATTATATTAGCAGAGTTTTGTATCACTTCGTTACCATACTATTTCATAATTCTAACTCTTTATCTGACATGAAATTGCTATAACGAAATGTTAATTTATTGTGAGACCACAAGAAAAAATGTTCAAAAATATTTTATTTCACTCCGTGCGAGAAATGCAGTTTTATGCGCGCTTCGCGTGCGTACAATTACATTTTCGCACGTTGTGAAATAAAATTTTGTGCGATACTCGTGCGAAAAACCTTTTCTAAACTCGTGTGATTGCAACACAAACTGCAAACTCACACTCGTCAGAAAAAATATTTTAGCACTAGTGTCGTAAAGTACTATTATATTGATCAACACATCTTATTCTGAACAAATGTATGTTGTTGAAATATGTAATTGTAATTGCTTTTTGAAAGTTCATTCAAATGTATGATATATCAGTGATATGATTCAATCTTACCGGGAATAGCCAAATGTATTATGGGTAGAGATTTAAGGCTTGCTGGAAGTTGACTCATCCAAAACTCAAGATTCCCGCTTAGAACGGGTTCCCCCTCATTTTCCAGGAACGCATCTATGTTCTCCATTGTTTCGCCGCAAGTTCCACGTGATTCAACGATATTACTGTAATTTGTTTCCGTTTCCCGCAAATGAAATACTAACAATGAAAACTCCTCGATATTTAGATATTATAAAGCGTGTGGAAAACAGGAAGATCGATAGAGAATGACGTACAGCGTCGAGCGCGTCGTGAATTCCAAGACGCCATGCGTAGTTTCGTACCGACCTTTCTAAAACACCTAAATCACTTCTAACTAAATACGGCCCTGCTTTTCATGAACATAACCTTACGTTCTGTTCTGTTTCGTACAACGCTGTTACGAATTTTCAATAATTCCATATATTTTCAAGTTAAAATAAATTATGTCGTAAATTCTTGAGTCAGGATATTTTCGCGAACGCAACGCAACTGTTGTGCAAACTGAGAGTTGAAAGTAATAAATATGTTTGACTATTTGGAAGTTATTACGTACTGCAAATTTATTATCATACTTAAATTATTGGTACTTACTGTAGAACACGGATTATTCAAGCCCGTTTTATCCGAGTTCGCGCTTATCGAGCTCGTATCGGATTCGTGTGAACCCGTGTTATCTGAGCCACGGCGGAGGTAGGTCTGTGATATCCGAGCTTGTCAAGAAGTGCATTGGAACGTGCGACGTGCATTGAGTGGTACGTTCACAGTAGACGTGAATAAACGTGCCTAATTACATAAAATGTCCTTTTATTTCCTTATAAAATTAAGTCCGTATTAAGGCCGATTCACATTCAGTGCCGTATTCATCCCGGTCTGTTCCATATCCGTCTGCATCATGCCCGTTTCCTCCGACGTTGATCGGAGTTTAAACTCTGGTTACCCTATCTCAAAACTATCGCCCGTTTCCTCCGACGTGGTTTAAACCTGGTTCAACTTTTTTTATATAGTTTTGAGATAGGGTAACCAAAGTTTAAACTCCGATCAAAGTCGGAGGAAACGGGCATATATCACAAAAATTGAACCAGGTTTAAACCACGTCGGAGGAAACGGGCGTCAGTGTGAAATGTTCACACATTTCAGTACCATTCAGTACCAACACCGTTCAGTACGTCAGAGAACGACATACAGGCATGATCAGACGCTACAGTGCCATCATTGTTCAGTACCATCCGTTCAGTGAAAATGTTGCCGCAGACCAATGTCTGGGCACGAATACTGATATGGCTAATAAAACACTGATGCCCGTTTCCCCCGACGTTGATCGGAGTTTAAACTCTGGTTACCCTATCTCAAAACTATATAAAAAAAATTGAACCAGGTTTAAACCACGTCGGAGGAGACGGAAACTGAAATGTGATCACAGTCCTACTTAGATCTATAAAATAATTTTGTTACGTAAATGCACGGAGGTGCACGATACGGATATGGCACTGAATGTGTGAATCGGCCTTTATGCGAGTTCTTCGATTATCCGAGCTAGGGTCAGTCCACAATAGCTCGGGTAATCGAAATTCTACTGTATTTACATATTATGACGCGTTAATTTTTTGCGCAGTACGAAGTTTTAGTTTTTCATATTCATATGCTCTAAATGAGCTAATCGTGTGAAAACTTTGTAGTTTGGTATGATGACGGTTTAATATTAATTTTTCAGACTATACAATAATGACGCATTGGATACATTGAATTAAAGAATATTGATTTGAGCTAGTCTTTAATTCATAAGACACGAAACTAGAAACAAATAAAATTTTAAAGTTGTATCTTGAAATTTCTTTAACAGAGGTCAACCTGTAACTTCTACTGACATAGAAGTAGATACTACATGGAATCGATCCCTTTCTTTTTTTACTTCCATGAAAGTGGCTGCGACCTCGCTTTGTGCTGTTATTTGGAATTAATTCGTGCCATGGAAGCTAAATTGGGATCACTAGAATTTGATCGCGAACGGTAATGGTAATTCAGAATGAAATTTGCTTGTGAAATTCATGGCAACAATAAAGTAATTCCAATTACTATCCAATCAAATTGTACAATGTAGAGCACGTCCTTATTTTTCTTTATAGATTTTTTGCGTATTACGACTACTATAGTAATCACAATACGTCATATAGATTTCTTTATGATTTCTACTTTTATTGATAACAATAAGATAAGTGCGTTAGATGTCACAAGCTAATACTTTTCATTGTTATTAAATTATACTCCTTTCCAATGTGTTATCAGTGGAAACGAAAGCTGTATTGTCATGATGATATCAAATAATAGAAGATAACAAAGATATGTGCTCTCAATATTACAGGTTTGTTAAGTCTACTGATCGCCTATTCTACGTGTGCACAAAATATAGATTGATGATGTTAGAATCGAGGAATTTTATAATGTCATTATTCTTCTTCATTTGCAATTGAATAATTAAAATATTAGGTCAGCTGCCTTCTTCACACAACAAAGACTCTGATTAAACTCGATTTAGGATTCAGAAAAATCTTTTGTCTCAAGAACGTCTGGCAAGAATGCATGTACTTTCTGAATGGTCAAACTGCCATGAAGACCGCCATTAGGCTTGCTTTATTTTCTTATGCTTTTCTTCAAAATACAGCACTGGTGAATATTAATGGAGCTGACCGAAATTCGTTATCACATGCAAAAATTTGGTTAAACAATATTTTTTTTGAATTTGAAAACAAAATCATCGTACGGTTTGGAATATAGAACGGTATACGAGAATGTTTTCATTGTCGTCAAGTATATATTATTTATATATGTATGTAGAGCTATTATACCCATTTACGAAAAAAAACTTTTGAGAAGCATATGATTATAGCCTGACTTAACCTATAGGTATTTAAATACTGGAGATCCCGGACTTGGGGGATTACGGACTTTTTGTTAAAATGTGATAAAATAAGATGCGAAAATTTTTTTGTCGGCGGGGGAGGGGGAAGAAAATAAAAACAAAGCTTTCTTTCCACATATTCTTAATATTTCTTAAGGTGATTGAGGAGTGCAAACGGCCATCTTGAATTTCCAATCACGAAAATTGTAAATTATACGGAATTGATGCATTATCTTTATCTAACTCAAGTGCACGCAGGTTTGTTTAAGTTCCACAATACCTGAAATGGCATTTTCGTAAGAAATAATTGCGAAATAAAGGAATGAGATGCATGTAAAATTTTGACACGAGCATCTTTCACGTCAAAAAATTGCATGCAATTTATACCTTCATTTCCCAATTATTCCGCATAAAATTATCATGCAAGTAACAGTGCAGCTTGCAAAAAAACTGCATTTGCATGAAAGTTTATTATTACCATTTTTTGGTGATAGAATGACGCCTCTGGGACTAAACTCGTAGGGTATGTTTGTCTTTCCGCATACGTCAACTTTGTGATTCAGCAGAATTTTAATCAAACCCACTTTTGACTCATATAGGCTAAATCTGGCACCTGTAAAAGAACGGAGTACTTTTTAATTTTTGTATTAAACTTCTGACCAAATTCGCTTTTATAATGTTAACTTAATGTTTTATGTATTTCAGAATACTCAAGTTATATCTACGTATAATATTGTGATATTGTGATATTGTGATATTTTGAAAATTTAGGAGTAATTTAAGACATTTCAAAATTTCGGTATGAATCGGTCAAAGAAAATAGTTACCTATGCAGCTTCTGGGACCACCCCCAAATGGTAAAAAGTACATCGGATGTCGGGCCGCAATGGCTTCTTCGGTGAATCTTTCTGAATCAAAAGTTTCCGGAAACGGATATATTTTCGGATCACGATGAAATCCAAAAACGGGAATAAGAATTTTTACTTTTTTTGGAATTGAAATATTAGTCTCACGAAATGTGTACGGTTGAATCGACTCTCTTGTTAACGAGGTTCCAGGTGGATACTTCCTTAGAGTTTCTATGAAAAAGCAAGAAAATGTAAAAAGAAATCATTTAAACACATTCAACAAAAACGTTTAATTATATGAAACCATTTCAATAGTGGTTGACAATGTTGAAAGTTTGGTAATATAACATATACAGTTTCATAGTATATTTCGATTTTGTTTGTAGCAATAAAAATTGTCATTTAAAACATGTTTTTTAATAGTGGAAAATAAACAACTGCAGTTCAATATTACATAATATTATATTAAATGAAACTTACCTTGAAGTACCATATGAAGGTATTTCATGTTCTTCACGCCTTCATACGTTAGTTCACCATTGTTCTTCTTCATCTCTCGTTCTATTTCTTGGCGTAGCTTTTCCTGTATATCTTGATTCAGTGCTAATTCCAAGAGAGTATTGCTCATGGTTGTTGAAGAGGTTTGAAAGCCAGCAGCGAAGAAAACAAAAGCCTGGGCAGTAATAAGACTGTCCGTGACTTCTGCAAAGAGAAACGAAGAACAATTAAACCAGCACAAGAGAGGAATAAAATCAGTTAGAATGAAGAAGTCAGTATGAAACATGAAACATATTCCATTGCATTTGAATACGTACTAATGTCAGTAAAGTTTTCGGAATTTTCTTTCGCGTCTATGAGAAGATCGACAAAGTCATGCCTGACGATGCTGTTCTGTTTTCTGTGGTCCATTGTATCCTTCATGCACT
>JARQST010000557.1:0-10089 GCA_030142225.1 Pachycephus smyrnensis | reverse complement strand
AAAGAGACTCGGCGGGCCGTGCCCTGTACAGCCGGTTGCCTGTACTTGGCGCGAGACTCGACCGAGTCTCTTGATCCTTTCCCATATTTCTTTGTGAATTGAAACAGTTTCTCTCATTTTTCAAAATCGACATAGAATATATGTAAATTTAATTTGGCGTGATAACTTGGTCTCTATCGAGGGATGATCAAGCTTGTTTTTAATGACAACAGTATGAAATCTTTACAAATCAATGTAGTGGACCTGGCGAAATGGTAAATTTATTTCTGAAATTACAACAAAAATTATTGAAACGTTCACGGAGGATATACATGTAGTCTAAATTATTACAAAATCTGAAAAATTTGGCAATCAAGAGTGCACGCGGCTGTTCAGCAACCACGTGTTAGAATATTTAATATAGATAGAGTAGAACCCTGATTAACCGGCATGCACGGAACCGGGGTTACCACGGATAATTCCACAGTGCATAGATACTTTATTCGTTCACGAAAAATTAATATGTTTTATACTTAGACACACTTTTACAGGTTAAGTTTAAGCGTAAGTTTAGTTAAACCCAATAATTGAACATTTATGATTGGGTAGTACGAATAGCATAAATCATTCCAGAATGAGCTTAGCTAAGCACAGATTTAAATTTAAACGGCAGAACTAGGCGTTAGTGATACTTGTATATAAACTAATGAATCCTAACGCCCTTTATTTCCCGATTTGCAATATCATGCAAGTTCGAATTAGCACTGCACCTGCTACTCGCGCCGTAGGAGGCGCTGAGTGGAGCGTGATAAGCATACCGGTTATACCGCGGCGAGCACGGTTCGTCCGCCAGGCGGATAACTCGCACCCGGTTAATCGAGGTGCTATTGTACATTATATAATACTTGTAGAGTCTTTCTAAAATATTTTGCTATTATTAGAACAACTTGCAGAATAAATAAATTTCCAGCACCAAGGCAGGAAAAACATAAGCTCGAGTTTGTGAGAGGAATGAGTGAAATACATTAGTATGGGTAATTTCAATTGAAAGGTTAATTCATTTTTAAATACAAACCCGCTATATAGCCATTATAGATACAAATTATTAGCGGTCACTAATTATCTACTTGTGCATTATTTCCTCTCTTAGATTGGCATAAGATCATGCAATACTTTATTAACCCCTTAATGCGTCATTTTATTGCAAAAAAACTGTACGTTGAAGGGTTAAGGTGTTATTGCATTTTATAAAGTTCTTTTCGTTGTACTAGAACTTTGTCACATCATTATACGCTTATTGTTGATATTTTCACGTGAATACCATCCTTCGGTAATAGAATGCTAGATCTTGGATGAAACTCGTAGGGGACTTCTGTTTTTTCACAAATATCTACTTTGTGCCTTAGCAGAAACTTAATCAAACCCACCTTTGATTGATATATAGCAAATCTGGCGCCTGCAAAATGATAAGATACTTTCTAAAATCTATAATAATGAGATATTAAAATAAATATATAAAAATATTGAGATTATACGTATAATATTAAGACGTTGTGAAATATTTTAATGATTTGGAAGAAATTTAAGATATTCCAAAATCTTTTAATGAGAAATCGAAGAACATAGTTACCTATGCAATTTCTGGGACCGTCCCCAAATGGTATATGGTGCATCGGGTGCCGGGCCGCAATAGCTTCGTCGGTGAATCTTTCCGGATCGAAAGTTTCCGGGGACGGATATATTTCTGGATCACGATGGAGTCCAAAAATTGGAATAAAAATTTGAAATTTCTCGGGTATTGTAACTTTGGTCCCATGGAATGTGTACGATTGAGTTGACTCTCTTACTATTGTGGTTGCAGGTGGATATTTCCTCAAAGTTTCTTAAAAAAAAAATCAAGTTGAAAAATTATATTTGACAATAATTTTTAGTTTTGTACTATAATTTTAATAGATAGGCTATGTTTCACACAATCCTACAAAAAACCTAAATTTTGTCAACGACAGAAAAATGTTGATCTAACAAATATATTTTATAAAAAAAATAAATATCAGAGCAAACAGGTTTGCCGTGAGACACGGCCGCCTGAACCATGCGACAGCATCTTATGCATTTGTCGCTACAAAAAAAAATTAATTTTACAGATGCGGAACGTTCAAACTGAAAGTGCTTGACATTTTTAAATGTTATTGTTCCATCCATATTCTTATGATTTTTTCTATGAATTTCAATCCAATTGAGCAACCCAGAATTTTGAATTCAAACATACAACACTAGATTTTCGGATTTCTCCGTATCGCTCTTTTGAAACCAAAAGTGTTGGATATCTGTACATGTCACTGTGCCATTGGTATCCGGAACTTAATATCTTTTATAACTTTTAAGAAGATCGGTTCAGCTGTTACTCTCAAATTTTGGATACGCACTTTCTTGACCGTGTACACACCTACACACATAAACATTTGCGATGGCGAATGCATAAGAGACTCCCGCATGTTCCATGCAGTCGTACCTAAAAATTGAATCGTTTCAGGATATATTTTATTTACCTTGAAATACCATATTCAGGTATTTCATATTCTTTACGCCTTCATACGTTAGTTCACCATTGTTCTTTTTGATCTCTTCTCTTATTTCTTGGCGAAGCTTATCCTGCATATCTTGGTTAAGTGACAATTCGTACAGAGCGTTGCTCATGGTTGTTGAAGAGGTTTCAAAGCCAGCAGCAAAGAAAACAAAAGCCTGGGCAGTAAGAAGACTGTCCGTGATTTCTGCAAAAAGAAACGAAAAGCATTTAAACCAGTATAAGAGAGGAATAAAATCAGTTAAAATGAAGAAATATCAAACATATTCCACTGCATTTGAATACGTACTAATGTCAGTAAAGTTTTCGCACTTTTCTTTCAGGTCTATGAGAAGATCGACAAAGTCATGCCTGACGATGCTGTTCTGTTTTCTGTGGTCCATTGTATCCTTCATGCACTTGGTGAAGAAATTGGTGATTTCCCAATCAGTTAAATATTTTCCCACAATTTTGTAGAGCCAGGGCATTGATTCGCGCACAAAGAGGTGTGTCGTTTTCTTCAAGTTCGAATCAAATACTTTAATCCCCATTTTGCGAAATTCGTTATTCCCATCAGCAATCGCATTGGTCTTCAAACCGAATGCACATGTACTAATGACCTCTGTGGTGAACTTTGCTGTAATATCCCGACACTCTATCGGTTCATTCTTCTCAGAAAGATGATCCAGATACTTCTCGAATTCATCTCCACATTCCAATAACAAATAGAACATCTGCTTCAGTTTACCAGAAGTAAAGACCGGAGTGAGTTTCCGACGAAGTGGTCGCCATTCCTTCTCATCGAGAAATACAAGGTTTTGGGCCAATGGATCAACTTTTGTATTGTGCTTTATTCCTCTATTGGGAAATATAGTAAAGTCCTTGATAAGCACGTCCTTTATTAGTTCAGGATCACGTAGAATTAGTGCCGGTGTGCTTCTGGTAAAGACACCAATCATTGGTTCTCCTTTGTATTTATCATAGTACTGTTTCAATAGAAGCCCGATTGACAACTTTCCGAATATTGCATCTTTGAAGTTTCCAAAGGGAAATGATGGTTCAGGCCCTGCGACACCGCGTTGCTTCCAAAAACTATAATTTCTCGTGAAGTAATAATAAAACAGCAAACATATCGCAGCGATGCTACTCAATATCTCAAGAACTGCCATTGTGTAGTAACAATAGATGTTATTGATCTGAAGATGCTAAAAAAAAGAAAATTGCGTATAAACATTTCAACATACACACCTTGTTCTATCTACGCCTATTCAAAAATTTATTTAATCCCACGTAGAAAGCAAGTAAAACGTGAAAAGGAAAACATAAAGAGGCTAATTTTTTGGGAAGACTGATAAGAACGTACATCTCCAGATATTACTTTCACTGGCTATCTATTTCTCTGTTTAAATATTTCAGCCACTCTCGATTCTATGCTCAATTCAGAACAAAAGGTCGATGTTCAGTACCAGTGTTATGTAATCACTTGCCTGATTGTACCGATCAAATCAAAACGTTATTCGAGTAATATCCGAGAGAATAAATTAAATTTTATAGTACATATTATTAAGTCCGTTTTATTCATCAATGATCATAACTAGCTGTAAATTTACACCAACCTGTCTTTCACGGTAACTCGAGAGATACTAGCACTCTTCTGTGATGTGCAGCGTTTAGATATAACCTTCGAAAGAATATGTCAGGTTTTATTTTTTATGATGATTGTTAGAATATTATTATCTATGTTTGCAAAAGGCTTATTCTACTAATGGTTCAAATATTTGGTTTTTATCAAGTTTAATTAGATTCTGCTGTTAACTTTAGGACAAAAAAAATTGAAAGATGGTATCGATAACCACTGTAATTGCTCTGCGGTTTAATTTGTATTTAGTTTAATATATTTCCCTGGTTGCATAGTAACACATGTGTAAGTCTACATACATTCTACCTGCGTCATCTACATTAGGTGCCGGAATTTCTCACAGAATTTTTTTCTATATATACGCTCCCATGCTGACATACGACTGTTTACTACGCAAGAACTGAATAAGCTGGATAATAAATGTACATTTTAATAACACGATATTCTTATAAATGTAAATATACTATTATATCTTTGATATTATAATATTCTACTATTAATCTATAATAATAGATTCTCCAAGTAAAGGCTGCTGTTTAGGTTAATTCATTTAAAATTGAATTATCCCATTTGTTTATCAAATGAGGAATGCCTGAGTACTAATGTTTTTAGGCATAATAATAAAAAAACAGAGGAAATTAACGGTGCTCAAACTTTTCTTGTATTTAAATTCATCATTTCGTGTACATGTGCCATACTTCTGCGTCTTAGAGCTAACTCAATAGCTACGTCAATATGGCTGTGTCATGATGATGCCAGCAAACACTAAGATTATTATCTCGAATGCAATCGATGTTTCATCACGTGATTTGTAATAACACTTGATAAAATAGCACAAATAAGTAAGATTCTCATTATTGATAACTGTATCTTCGCCGTATTGCATAGCGTGGTACGTAACTGCATGCGAAGAAAAACAATTTTTGCATATTCAAAAAAACATCAGTCTCACCATTTAAGGTTAAATTTTAATTCACAGTGAAACTGCTACTTTCTTTGTTTTTTTTCAATTTTTTTGATTTTCCGTGGAAATTAAAATCCATTTAGCTTGATGGGAATTTTGAGCTTAGTCGGTTTTAATAGATAACAAAAATAAATAGTATGCCTTACATCTTCACGTATGTGCGCATGAGCCTTACGTACCGAGCAAATATAGTATAGTATATTGAATATAACGTTCGCGTTTCTTTCAATTTGTCGCTTACAATTACAGTGTCAGTATATCAGTACTGCTAAGAAAATGAATGGAAAATTACAATAAACACGGCATTATTCGCTATGTGCGTGCAAATACAGCTATACCTTAGTGAACACGTGTGGAAATGTACGTGCATGCTATCTGCGCCATCAGTATTGCTCGCCATAAGGTTTCGTTGTGCATTTCATATATATGTACAGGTCTGCACATTCTCATTAACATTTAACTACATTAGTACGCACATAGCGAATAGTTACATACAACGTTGCGTTTGGTAGGTACATTTAGTTCTGTGTACTAGTTCATTGTAATCTGCCAATTGTGACATAAAATTTCTACTGCGACTATGCAAAACACTATAAAAAAATGAACCAGACGTACACAATTTTTTGAGACACAAATTTTTAAGCCACTTGCACGTCGCGGAAAATAATATTTGCAGTACAAACCAATGACTATTGAAGATTCCACTAGTCGAGCGTGTTCGAACTACATGACTTTTGACTCACTACTGGAATAATGTCTAAAATGGGTGTACGGACCCGTGTCCCCGCGTATTGGAAAATTTGGTTATCTAACCAATGAGAAACATAGTTTCACTGATTTTTCCTAAACGTATACTACCACCTAGATAGAACAATGATATTCTTAGGACCGTATGAGTATTCTCTGCATATGCTTATAACGTACTGGGATCTATTGAGAATATTGAGTACCTATTTCGAATGTTGGGTATGAAATTAGGATATTCGGTGAATATCATATGCTATCTAAGTAGTTGAACAAAGTTGTGAAGGTGTCATTAATAAATTATTTCTGAGACCACAATCATCTCAAGCATATTTCTGACATACTTAAATATTAGATCACATTGTGCTGTTTTTGTTCAGTTGTAGTTATATAAAGACGAATAGTAATGAATAATTGAATAAATTGATGTTGTGAAGAGGATAATGTATTCTACAAGAGCTACAATACAGTACTTTGGAACAGCTAATAAGGACGCTTATAATGATGCCAGGCACAAAAGTAATAACAATTAGTGACCTATAATAAAACAGAGAAGTCAATATCGTCGCACAGTAACGTTTGTGGATTAATGCTTTGGATTTACAAATATCAAACAACGTATTATATAATACTCATAAATGAATTTGGTTTATTTGGTTCTTCACTCGCCATTTCAACTTCCTTTTCCAGACTTGAGATATATTAAAATTACATAGCAGTTTTTACAGTCTTAACCTTATATGATATTATTATTAAAACAATTTACCAAATAAATAATTTTGAGTCTTAGGGCAGGAAAAATCGAAATACTAATTTGAGAGAAAAATCGATTAAATATATAAATTTCGACAATTTTGATTAAAAGATTAAATGATAACGACCGGATAGCTGCCACTGTAAAATGGAGCGAGCTTCATTTTTCCTTGCAAACACGTTATTCTGATCATTGTGGGTTCATATCATTACTTATTACCGATTACGTACTTGTACAATATATCCTGCTTCGGATTGACGTAAGATCGATAACGTAATCGTTTATTTAGTTATTATTTTATTCAATGATTCCCTTAAAGCACACCAGGTATTGAAAATACGCACTTCCTCAAAATATTACTGAAACACACTAAACCTCTGTTATTTCTTCCTTCTCTCGCTACATAAGTACTCGCCTCAATCCTCATATTCAACTACACATTCACAGTGTATACCATCATACTCTAATCACTCAGCAGTCATACCACAGTGTCAACACTCGTTCTATACATGCAAAATCCCTATCACAGGTCGACACTTGTACCATATAGTCGCATCTCGTTCGCACTGTAATAGTCACTGACAAGCTGATCAGTGACTATCATCTCATGCATACCATAATCATTTTTCTTATTGGATATTGTTTCTAAAAACGCTGAGGCAATTTGATCCGTTCCCGCTAAGGATCTTATCTGGAATACCCTGTTCGGGCATGCCCTAAAAATACCCGATCAGGTCCTTAGAGAACATCGGACAAATTTCTAGTCGGGTATCTACTTGTGCATTATTTCCCAGCTTAAATTAACTAAAGATCCATCATGCAAATCTTTATTAAGATATTTTTGTATTCAATGATGTTCTCTTCGTTGTACCAGAATTTCCCCGTATTACTATTCACCTATTTTCGATATTTGCGCATAAATACCATCATTTGGTACTAGGATGGGAGATCTTGGATGAAACTCGTAGGGGACTTTTGTTTTTTCACATATATCTACTTTGTGCCTTAGCAGAAATTCAATCAAGCCCACTTTTGATTAACATATGGCAAATCTGGAGCCTGTAAAATGATGATACTTTTTAAAATTTACAATAACGAGATATTGAAATAAATACTTGAGACTATTCAGGTTATACATATAACATTATGACATTGTAAAACATTTTAACCCTTTGCAGTCCAAGTATGCCTTCCAGGCATACCGAAGTTTATACTAACGTTAGCTGTTGATCTTTGTAGACTTTGTTTAACATACGCAGCACTGAGCAAAAATAAGTCGAAGTTCTTGGTCGATCGACGGAACACAAAGGATTAATGATTTGGGAGAAATTTAAGATACTTCAAAATCTTTTAATGAAAAATTGAGGAACGTAGTTACCTATGCAATTTCTGGGACCATCTCTAAATGGTAGATATTGCATCGGGTGTCGAGTCGTAATGGCTTCGTTGGTGAATCTGTCCGGATCGAAAGTTTCCGGGGATGGATATACTTCCGGATCACGATGGAGTCCAAGAATGGAAATAAATACTTGCACTTGTTCAGGAATTGTAATCTCAGTCTCACGGAATGTGTATGGTTGAATCGATTCTCTTAATACCGTAGGCGCAGATGGAAATTTTCTTAAAGTTTCTAAAAAAATACAAATCTGAACATTATATTCGACAAACATTTGTAGCTATAAAAAATAATTATAATAGTAACTACGATTCTATCGAAAAACAAGGATTTCATTATAAGGCTGCTATATCTATAGGTATTTTACTAATACCTAGATATGTATTTCAACTGTCAATTCGATTCCCATGAAAATATAGCAGATGGTAATACTTAACATAGAAATCCTACAAAAAATTTCTATTTTGTCAATGACAGAAGAATTCTGATTTAAAAATTTTCTTTAATGACAAAAAAATAAAAATAAACGACTTCAGAATGAATCTTATTTACCTTGAAATACCTTATGAAGATATCAAGAGACTCGGTCGAGTCTCGCGCCAAGTACAGGCAACCGGCTGTACAGGGCACGGTCCGCCGAGTCTCTTTACCCGAGTGAACTCTTGTACCTATGTTTGGAATCAAATATCTTATGAACTGTTATGTATGAGAAAAAGTTATTGACACATTCATTATGGGAATCGAGGGTTCTGAATTGATTGCCACCAAAATCTAAGAGATTGGTGTACGAGATCAGGGCGTATTGAGAGGGCGAGCAAGATCATTTTATTTCAGTTCCGTCGTCGTCGTCGTCGTCGTCGTCGTCTTCGCACGTCCATCTACTTTTTGACACAACAGATGGCGCTGACTGCTTTGCCTTTTTTATTTTTATACACGACGGATGGCGCTGGCGATTCACCAATATACAACACAATCAAACACATTTTTAATGTCCGTCAACGTTCCGTTCACACTGAATTTTCAGATAATATAAGGCTGCCTTCACAACAATATAAAATTATTAAGTCTTTAGCCCTGTGTGTGCTTCGACGTAGATCCCCGTATTTTAGGTGTCGGACGTGGAGACGCAGGGTGTCTCGCTGCTCCTCTCCGTAGTTTCTTGTGTCTAGGTAACGAACGTGGAGTTCCAGGGCATCCAGGACTTCCTTTCCGCAGTTTCTTGTGTCTAGGTGTCGGACGTGGAGATGCAGGGTGTCTCGCTGTTCCTCTCTGTAGTTTCTTGTGTCTAGGTAACGGACGTGGAGTTCCAGGGTGTCTCGCTGCTCCTCTCCGTAGTTTCTTGTGTCTAGGTAACGGACGTGGAGTTCCAGGGCGTCCAGGTCTTCCTTTCCGCAGTTTTTTGTGTCTAGGTAACGGACGTGGAGTTCCAGGGTGTCTCGCTGCTCCTCTCCATAGTTTCTTGTGTCTAGGTAACTGACGTGGAGTTCTAGGGTGTCTCGCTGTTCCTTCACGTAGTTTCTTGCATCTAGCGTGGCGAGCGAGTGAAGCCAGCGCGTCCGACACAATGATTTTGTAATACTGTGAGGTGTAGATTTTTTAAAGATATTTCATAGAAAATTGACCGCTTAGTGTTCAGTGTTATTATGCTGCCCGCTAGTTTTTTCCAAACGAAAAGCATAGACAAACAACACAAACCGCTCCTGAAACTTGAAATCCAAGCTGAATTTGGCCTCAAAAATTAATTACGTAAATAGGCTTCGTTCTTTTCGGTGGAGGTTTTTCGGAAATATATCAATGTGTATTGAAATATGTGATTACGCGTTAAAAAATCGGTTTCCCTATATCTCGAAGTACAATGCGATTTTACTTGATCTATTCCAGCTTCACCTTCTGCAGTAGAATTTTTCTTCCCAATAGAAGAATAATATATAATATTATCTGACTTAATATTTCTCAAAGATAATGAAGGACCGTAATACGTTGTATACTAATGTTAATAAAGGTGGATATGTGATTATTACAAATTTTATTCGGAAGTGTTCACTATTTG